>JAPYXV010001309.1:0-14237 GCA_028533065.1 Trachops cirrhosus | reverse complement strand
AATTGTGAGAGGAGCCGGAAATGGGCCTGCAGAGGAAGATTGGCACTGGGATTTAAACAGAGGCATTTCAGCCATTGGGCGTCTCTCTTTTGGGGACCACACGTCTGTTTAGGTATCTTGGTTGGGGCCATGCAGCTTGGGTGAGAGTCAGGACCATGAGGCTTTGGAAGTGCTCCCTTTTGCCATGTGGAGGGTGCTGGGAGGACTGTGTGCGTTTGTGGGGAACTTTAGTTTGTGTTATTTCAAATAAATAATAAATTCCTTTCCTTTTCACTGATCTCTGGTATTGAGCCATCTTTCCTCAGGCAGCGGGCAAAACGAACCCAGCAGGTGGGGAGGAACCCCTGGAGAAAAACGGGGGTCTTTTATATCATTCAGCCTCCCCCTGCTCTGTTCTGTAACAAATTCACCATGTACAATAATATTTTTATTTAGTGTCTGATGATGTTCTTATTTAATTTACTGATAAAAGCTTCATAGAGTAGGGTATGATTCACTACAGGCTATATTAGTTAAGAAACAGTTTCAAGTTGACTCAAATGGTAAAAAAATAGGTGCATTATGGGGAATCACACTTGGTCCTAAGGATAATCAGCCCATTATATGATAGGAATGCAAGGAGGGACTATCATTCTATAGACAGTTATTTTCTATAGCATACATACTTTTAAGAGCTTGTTCAATTTGTTATTGATACCAAACTTAATTTTCCTGGGAAGGCTCTGATTTTCTCCTAGACCAGGTTGTACCTCTGTTATAAGCCAGGTATCCTGTAAATATTCAGTAATAGTATAAAGTGTTAGTATAGGAAGAGTAATAGCTGTACAGTATCTTTATTGATCACTTATTATAGGATAGACATTTTTATAATTGTTTCATATGAATTAACTTACTTAATGTTAATAAGCTAACTTTGTCACAGAGAAGTTAACTAACTCATCCAAGTCTACACAGCTAGTAAAGGGAAAAGCTCGGGCTACTGGTTTAAGGATTGGTGTTAGCCAGCGGGCAGCTGTTGTCTGCATTAGTGAGAACCACGCCTCTACTTGGAAAAGTTTTGACTCTTCCGCATTAAACTATTGACTCTTTCATACTGAAACACAGTCTTGGAGTGAGTGAATCAACTCAGGTTCCAATATTGCCTTTGGCACTTTCTAACTTGTAGTTTGCGTAGCCTATTTAATTTCCCTGTACTTCAGTTTCATTACCTATAAAAAAGAATTATGATAGCTACTATAAAGGTTATAGTTTAAAATTGAGATTTTATGCAAAGAACCTGACATAACATAGACCCTCAATATATAGTAATTGATTTTGTAAGTATAAATATTCCTACCCATCCAAACTTGTATAGATTTTTCTTGTCATTATAGAAATGAGGTCTTTAAATATTCATATGTAGAATAAATAGAAAAAATGTTAGTATTTTTGTACTTACTTTTCATCTACTAGTGTAATATCTTATATATGTGTTTTAAATAAATTATATAGAGTGACAGATATCACTGTGAAAACAGCTATCACTGAGAAGTAAAGGAAGGAAACAAAAAGCTAAGCATTCATCAGTGCTTATCCACTGAGAAATGTCATGATATTCTTTAATTTTGTTTTCTGATTGAATGCCTATATGTATATTTTCTTATGACTTAGGTGCTTAATTCCACCAAATACATTTTTAAAGGGATGCCATTTCTTGATGAGAAATATGTGACTGTTGCTTTGGAAAAAAAATACTGAAATGCTGATACCACATTCAAAAAATTACTTGTTGTCTACTCTTGATAGGGGATATCAAGAATTAGAAAGTTTTAGCTTTAGTTTATCAGTTTATAGGCTTAGTGATTAATGCATGCAGAAAGCTATTGTTCCAGGAACTGGAATGTATGACTGGACCTACCCTGACTCCAGGTGGCCCACAGTGATTCAACCTTTGTGCCCCAGGAGGACTGCAAGCCATCAAAATAGTATCTGAGTCAGTGCATTCCAGGGAGGTGATGTCTACTGACTGGATGCAGATAAAGAATTCCTGGATGCTAGGAAAATTGCCGGACTGCAACTTTTATCTGACTAACCTTTTTTTCCTGAATTCCAAACACCTTACCTACCCTTTTCTTCTCCTTATAAAAAAAGTCAGCTTGAAATGAAGTGTTAAGATGGTTTTTAGGATACATAACCCACTGTCTTCTCAGATTTCCAGTCATATGAATAAAGCATTCATTAAGATTCAATCCTTGTCTCTACTTATTTGTTCTGGTAGTGACAGGCAGCATGAATGTCAACTTTTCTGGTTTTACTCTTTGTTCTCAGAACACACCATGTACACACTGGTCTTTGTTCCTTTGGTTGTGCTGTTCTTCTTGCCTCTTCTCATTTCTGCATATCTTCCCTTTACCCTACCTAGTACTTGGTTTCAAGTTCAACTCCATAGGTCTAAAGAAAAAAAATGCTGACTACCTCTGAATGCCTAGCCCTTTCTGACCACTCCCTTTCCAAACTCATGTGGGATTTAGAGTCTTTCCAATAATTTATGCTAACATCATATTATTTTGTAAAATTTATACAAGTAAAGCTGACTGGTGGAAAGAGCATGAAGTTTAGACTCCAAGTCCCTGTTTTTCTGCTACTAGAAAATTGAACAGAGTCAGTCTTATTTTTCTTTCACATAATAAATAGAGTGTTGTCACATCAGATACATTTAATAAATGTTTGCTCAGTTAACTAGTAGATGCTCAAAGTATTAATTTATGTCCCATTTGTATTATAGCCATGATCCTTTCATGAGTATGCAAGCTCGTGGTTCCCTGATTGGGTGTTGAGCTGACTCTGTAGAGCCTCCCAATCAAACTGAACCTGTATGTTAAAAACTGAGCATCTATAACCCTTGATCTAACTGACTTACAAGTCCTTAGTCAAATAATTGGCTGTGATTTTGGATATTAAAAAGTAGCCATCATGAGTAGGATGTTACTGATACATATTTTTGTCAGAGGTAGAGCTTCTGGAGGGATGGAACAAGTTGTTTTCCGAAGATATCTATCCCATAAATTCATTTTGTAATGTGACATTGACAGACTTCCAACAAGAGGCAGGGGCTATGTTCTCTTCCTGCCATTTGAATTTGGATGAGCTGTTGTAACTACCTCAGACAATACAGCATACCAGAAGTAATATTATATAAACCCAGCCTGGCTCTGTCTTTCTTGGGACATAAACTTTCAAAGCATTAAGTAAACATGTAAAATGTTCAGCTCTCCTTAGGCGCCCATCCTGAGGAGAACACACCAAGAGGCCACATATCAAGAGAGAGATGCCCAAGAAGACTCAGTTATACTAGTCTCCAATCTTCTAAGATCAGGTATCAAAACATGTGAATGACAAAACTCTAGTACAATCCAGTTCCAACCAATATCTAATTACAACCTTGCTAGAGACCCCAAGTCAGAAAGCCTGTATGGGCTGCTCTTGCATTCCTGACCCAAAAAATTCTGAGAGAGATAATAAGTGGTTATTATGTTTTAAACCACTACGTTTTAAGGTGATTTGTTGTGCTGCCATGGTAATGAGAACAGGAAAATTGGGAAATTTATTATCATTTTTCTTTAGCCCAGTTGGGTCCAAACTGTCATACAGATGAGCAATGTCTTAGAACATTCCAACCCTCAATCTAAGTGACCACTGTGATGGGCAAGCAGGGACTCTGCCCAATTTGTGAGGTTTCTGTTGATTCTTGGGGTTGTGGCAACTGAGGAAATCTAAGCGAGTTCTCTCCTAAAAAACCCATGGCTCTGGAAGAATACAATATACTTTCTTCTTAATAACTTTTCCAGTAATTAAGTTTTTATTTCTATATCCTTTTTAGTAAGTATAAAAATATATTTCAAATCACTCTTTCCCTCGAAGTGGGAAAAAGGGGTGGGGGAAGCAGAGACCCTATGTCTCCAAATAAAGGTAGTTGCTGGCCCTGCCTTCACTAGGGTCACACACCTATACACTGGAGGGCACAGGATGGTGGAGGGAGATTTTCACATCTGGATTGAATGAAATAATATTGGTTACAGCTTGCAGACTGCAATTTCTTGCCAATTTTCTTGTTATTAATCCCTTGGGACCATTAAAGAAAAAAATATGGTCCTAAACTCTTCATAAACTGGAATTGGCTGGAACTGGGCCACAGCCGTGGTGCACAATAAGCAACCCAGAATTGATACATGTTAACAAAGCTCCTCCCTTGCGGCCATGTGGTGAAATAAAACGTGAGGTCTACACAATAGGAAAGAAATAAATAGTAGGGTTTTGCTTCTGGCCATGAGGGAAGTGAATGAAAACAAAATGTGCAAATCCTGAAGGGGCTGAGAGCAAGAAGTCCCTCTCAGTCCACCAGTGGGAAAGGTGTTGACTGGTCACTGAGTCTGTTTGGAATTTCCCCAGAAGGAATTTTTTCCCAGTGCCTTGGTCCTGGTAGTACATATAAAACATTGATGATAGATGATTATAGGCTTAAAAATAAGTGGGGGGGGAATTGAGAAGGGCAAATGGTCGCAATTTTTTTTTTTACACGTTTTACCCTGCCAATGAGTAGTCCGGAAAAGAGAAATCATGATTCTCAAACTCAAATTGGGCTCTTACATCATGAGTTGGCATGAATTCCTACAGATCTAAGGACAGAGTTGACATGATAGGGAAGCAAAAACTGGGTCCTGCTTTCTAACTCTTGGCTCCAATGAATGAACGCTTTTGGTTTATATACATTCAGTGTTTTCCTTTATCATTCATTTAGAGTCATGGTTAAAGGAAACAGTCTTAGACTTATACCCAGATCCACCACTCCCAGATCCTCTGAGTATTTGGGCAGGCTTCTTAATCTATCTGTGCCTCAGTTTACCCATATTTAAAAACTAGGGTAATGTGTGTCTACTCCAGAGTATTTTGTGAGGATTAAGTGTAATGAGATAAGAAAAGGCCCTGGCTGGTGTGGCTTAGTGGATTGAGCGCGGGCCTGTGAACCAAGAGATCGCGGTTCGATTCCCGGTCAGGGCACATGCCTGGGTTGCAGGCCAGTTCCCAGCAGGGAATGCACAGGAAGCAACCATACATTGATGTTTCTCTCCCTCTCTCCTTCCCTTCCCCTCTGAAGATAAATAAATAAAATCTTAAAAAAAAAAAAAAGAAAAGGACATCATGTAGAATCTGGTACTTAGTACTCAGAAACTTTCAGTTCATATACTTATGTTCTGCTATACTTGTCTGACCCACTCTACAACTACACACAATTTTCTAAGTTGATTTTTTAATTGCAGTTTTCATTATCATTTATCCTCCTTATACTCCCACTCCCACCCAGCAATCACCATACCTGTCCATGTCCATGAATTCTTTTTCGCTTTTGCTCGATCCCTTCACTCCCTAAACCCTACCACCATCAGAGCTGTCAGACTGTTCTCTATCCATGAGTCTGTCTCTATTTTGCTTATTAGCTCAGTTTGTTCAGTAGATTCCACATATGAATAAAATCATATTGTATTTGTCTTTCTCTGACTGATGTATTGTACTTAGCATAATGTTCTCTAGGACTCTAGGCTGTCATAAAGGGTAACATTTTCTTTTTTATTTACAGCTGAGTAGTATTCCATCTCCTAAATGTCCCATAGTTGTTTTAACCACTCATTTACTGATGGACACTTGGGCTGCTTCTGTATCTTGGCGATTGTAAATAATGCTGCAGGGAATATAGGGGTGTTTATATTCTTCTGAATTAGTGTTTCAGGTTTCTTCAGATAAATTCCTAGAAGTGGAATCACTGGGTCATGAGGCGTTATCATTGATACATCTGATAAAGGGTTAATATCCAAAATTTATAAAGAACTTATAAAACTCAACATCAAAAATGAAAACTAAATGACCCAATGAAAAAATGGGCAAAGGACCTGAGTAGACACTTCTCCAAAGAGGACATGCAGATCAACAATGGATTTATGAAAAGATGCTTAATGTCTCTAATCATCAGAGAAATGCAAATTAAAACCACAATGACATATCACCTCACACTGGTCAGAATGGCTATCATCAATAAATCAATCAACAAACAATAAGTGCTGGAGAAGATGTGGAGAAAAAGGAACCCTTTTGCACTGTTGGTGGGAATTCAGATCAGTGTAGCCACTGTGGAAAGCAATATGGAAATTACCTCAAAAAATTAAAAACGGGTTAATTTTTAGTCTGTTTTCTTACTTTCCTTCCTATGGCATATTTCCATTTGTGGTGTTTGCTGTCACAAGTCATAGGTAACAATAAACCTCCTCTCCTCCTTTTCACTTAGCCTGAGATAATTTGTCTACAGTTAGAGGTCTTTTTTTTTTTCACATTCTGTCTTACTTAACAGCACTTAAAAGCCAGTTTTTTAAAAACCAACCGAACAATCACAAACCTCTGGATATTTTGGGCATTGGACTGATGCTCTTTCCTAGGTAGAAAACTCTTCATCTTAAGTGAAAGCAGAAATTGAACAATACTTCTTTGAAGATCCCATGTGTGCATATTACCTTCTTTTTGATTTAAGGAGATACAAACACTAATAGAATATTTATCTTCTTTTATAACACATTAAATTTTGTGATTCAGGGAAATTAATAAAGAACACAAAACTGTTAGTTTGTAGAAACATTAACTTATTAGTAACATGAAAATATCTTTTTAAAAGCCTATTAAGAAATAAAATTAGACCTAGATCAGAAACAGAATCGTAATCTGGGCTAGACTTAGTCATGATGTCCAAGTTTAAATAAGACTGTTTATTCCAAAGAAAGAAGAATGTTAATTCAATGTGCCTGTTGCTTTCATTTACAAACAACTATCTGAGCATGTTCAGATATTCTTTTGTTGAGTTTCAGCTGAAACTTACTCTATTTAATTAAAAATGTCCTGAATGGGACTAAACATCTGAGTTTGCCCAGGGCTATAACCTCCATGTCCCAGGAAGATCCCTTATTTCTAGACAAACTGGGTAGGTTGGTCCCTCTATGACGACCAGTGGTGTTGGTATTACTTAGCAGCTTGTTAGTAATGCCAAAGCCTGGTCACGTCTCAAATCTACTGAATCAGAAATTGCATTTTAATAGGATTTGCACATGATTCGTAGGCATATTAAAGTCTGAGAGGACTGTTCTGTAAACAAGAGTGAAGAAGCTGTGCACCTGTCGTATAAAATTCCTGAGGCATTTTAGAAAAAGTTTTCAAATGTCTCTATTTTTTACTCTCTTTAGTCCAACACTAATATTAATCGATTTATGGGCAGATATTCATATGCATCCCCAGGAATTAGTCATCATAATACCTTCTTTGGAAGCACAGAATATCAATAGGCTATCCACTCTTTTAGTTCCATTAACTTTCTTCTTGTGTCTCTCCTTATCTCTCTCTTTGCTTTCTAATTAAAATCACCTTTTTTCCAAGATATTTTTTAATTCATATATACTTAGGTCTCTGGAAAGTGATCATTAAACTCACTAAAATACACAAAAATAAAATCACTACATTAAAGAACTAGCTAATCAATAAAACTAATAATTTACATCCATATTCTGATAATTTAGGGTTTGAAAACCTTATCATTGAATTTATCTGGATATATGGATGAAATTGTTCTAGTGTACTTCAGACTTCTTTTGAGATGGCATAGTTTTAATTTTTATTTTTGTTTAAACGGTTATCTGATCATTATATCTAAATATTTAATAAACTACTCAAAATGCTGAATGTCATTTGTTGATAATACAGATCTTTGATTTGCAGGTCCTCCAAGTTCTATATGTAATCTAAACCATACAGATTCTCTTTCCCTTTTTGGAAAGCAGCAGAAATCCAGCAGAATAGTAGAAAATTAAGTTTTTTCATATTTTGATTTTGTCGTCTCTAAAGTACTCTTCTTTAGCATGGTGGGTTTTCCATCTCTGCTCTCATATCTATGGGATATCCTTCTAAACCTCCAAAATGTGTTTAACTTGGCCTAAAATCCTAGAAAAATTCCAGCAAGGCTCCCTGTGGCCACCATCCAGAAACAAAGCCCAGACGCATTACTGGCGCATTACCTGAAAACTTGACTGCTAAGTCAAACTGCAGGGTTGACTTCAGCTCAGGAATGAAAGTAAGGCTTCATGCAGTAATTACGTTGTTCTGGCCTTTGCTTCCCTTCATTCTTATCCAGTTTAACTAAGGTATTATACAGCATAACTTTGCTATACAAAATACCCGTATTTCTGTCCAAGGAAAATGATATTTTCAACATAGTATAAGATTTGAATGAAGACAGAGAGTTTGCTTCAGTCTGACATTAAAAGCTGAATGACTTGGGGAAAAATCACAAGACCTATGAGCCTCAGTGTCCCCTTTCATAAAATAAATAATAACAAATATCTTGCAGAGTTATCGTGAGAATTAAATGAATAAGTATATGAAAAGCACAGAGCACAATGTCTCAGCATATGTTAATTTCTTCTCACTAACTGTCACGATGGGGCTCTCCATGTTATATATAAAATGATAGTACTTACAGTACTGAAAATAAAAATAAAATCATTTTATAATTCTGTACATATGGTTAGGCATATGTATTTAAACATGTTCATATGTTTTCCACAACTCTAATTTATTTGCACAATTTTTTCCTAGTTGACTGTCCAAAATATTAAATGTCTTTGAGGAAGAGAAATAAAACAACACATGCTCTGACTTGTCCCAGGCCAATTCTTTATTTTTTAGACAGACTGTGTCAAAATGCCATTGTTTTCATGGGAGATAAATAAGTAAATTACATGAAAGCTCACACCAGAGCCTTACCCAATCTTCAGTACTAATCTATGTTCCTTTTATACATAGCATATGCTGAGTTTCCCCTTGACATAATTTAAGACAAAGATTCCAATTTTTACCAAGTTTTAAATATACATTCTACCCTCTGTGCACAGGGGACAGCATGATAAAGGGATTTGGTGTCAGTCATATTTTACTTTCTGCTCATTTTGCTGTGTACTTAAAACCTCTTTAAAAAACAAAGTTTATTAAAACAAACACACAAACAAACCAAACACATAGAAATTTATTCTGTCACTGTTCTGGAGGCCAGAAGTCATAAATCAAGGTTGTCAGCAAGGATTCACTTCATCTGGGAGAATCTGTTCTTCGTCCCTTCCAAATTCTGCGGCTGTGGGCATTTCTCAACTAGTGGCCACGTCACTTGTATGACTTCCTCCTCTTCCTCAGGACGATCTCTCAAACTCAAGATGCTCAATTATGTCTGCACAGGTTTATAGGTTCCAGGGGTTAGGACATGAAAATATTTTTTTGGAGGCCACTATTCAGACCACAGCAATGGTCGCTAACCCAATCTTGGTCAACAAACCTCAGGGAGATTCTATTCAATAACTTCTAGGGAAGTTTTTTTTTCTTTATTTCTCTTATATTTATTAAAAGGGATGCACAAGAAAAGTAACTTCCTTTCTACCTTTTCATGCAGTTGTAAGAAGACAAATGCCAGGAGCAGCGGCAGCTATCTTGGGTCTAGGAAGTGACAAGCCTGAAGACTTGGTTGAACTTCTGAAACAAGCCTGGAAACATATACTTCTGAACTACATTCCATGTGAGGTTATAAATGTCCTTATTGTTTAAATGACTGGCAATTGTTATTTTTGTTACTTGCAGCTCAAAACACCCTAATTACTGAGATGGAAAAATACAGATATAAGAAAAAAACTTATATGATACTTACAGGATTAGAGGGTTATAACCCAGGAAAATAAGCAGCTAGCTATTCCAATTGTCAAGTTGACTAAAGAAAGAATAGTTTAGGTGTTATTGTAAGAATACAGATAGAAAGAACCATATTTATACTTAGGAGCAGACATGAAAAGAAATAGCTTAGCCGGAGGTTAAGAAAACTTGTGACCAACCATAGACTATACATTTCATAAAGTTTGTTATAACTCTATTCAGATGAATGTACACATAAATTATATCAAACATCTAGAATCTACATGTCTTGCTTCTGAACTTTAAGATCTAATGGGCAACTTTTGAGATCTTACTGGGTATTGTAGTAAAGCTATATATTCATCAAATGAAAAGGTAGACTTTTATTTGTAGCTACATGTAAAGTCTATTGTGTAGAACGCAGAGCCTGATGCAGTACTGCATAATCAGAATTGGAATTGACACAGATCTTAAGTGATAAAGTACCAGTTCACCTTCTGCTTCACCACTGGTTCCCTTAGCAGTAATGAAAAGATGACCTAGACAGGTTCTCTTATGCACACATAGCCTGACGTGCAGCCAGGGAAAGCTTGTGAAGATTATGAAATAACTCTCCATTATGAAGTTCACAGAGTCATCCCTTCTATGTGATTAAGTGAGCATTTAATTTTGATTGCTGTCAGATTTTACAGCTTTCAACACCTGCAGTTCCCTGGTAGACTTAAGATAGGACTTTTGCAAAATTGTTTTTTCTTTTTAACATCTAAAAAGCAAATCTTTATTTCACTGAAGGCATGACAGATCTATTTTGCCATCAGCAGGTCTTTGACTTAAGTAGATGAATTAGCTCCCTGGTCTGACAGTCAGGCTGTCTTATTTGCTGCCCCACCATTGTCCTCATTTTCTGCCTCTCAAAGCTGTCTTCACTCTTACACACAGCTCGAAACAGTGCAGCAATATTCTTTCCCCATGTTAGAATCATGAGGGACTCTCAGTGGCTCAGTTGGAGCATCATTGAACTCTGTTTTTTATGGAGAATTCCCCACACCATACCTAACAACCCAAATCACCACCCTTATAATCACAAAACAAAAACAAAAATAGACAAAAAAACACCCCTCTAGTTTTGTCAGTACCTGAACAATAGTCTCAGACCATTTTCAAGTTTTCGGGCAGAGGACAGATGGCTCTATTTTTAGAAAGACATTATACGATACTTAACCAAGACCAGTGTCTTGCCTTAATAATAGTTGGCATTTATTGTGCAATATTTATGTCTCCATTAATGACCCTATTAGTAGGGACCATGATTATCCAATTTTTAGCTAAGAAAGTTCCACTTACAAGTCAAATCACTTAAAGAAGTTTCAAATAACTAGTAAATGATGGAGATAAAGTTCAGTTTAAATCAGGTTACACTCTTCACTTCTGTATCTTCTCACACTATTGAGATGTTTACTGCAGCTACATTTACACTGCATTCTGCTGTCCTTAACTCTATTGCAGATTACCTCCAGAGAAATTTCTACTTAACCAAACCTTCGAAAGAAGTGGGAAGTACTTTCTGCAGGGACTGTGGAGGCAACAACCTATGAGCTCAACTTGGCAAAGCTAACCGGTTCCAATTATGCAATTTAATTTCAGGCTCTATCTACTTCACAATAGTTTTCACATGTTGCCAAAGGTATAGGACCAGAAATATAATATGTAGACAGTTTGCATCAGCATGAAGACAGTTGCTTTTGTCTAGAACAGAGGCTGTAAATCCAGGGGGGGAAAGTGAGTTTAAAGTTCTGCATAGGAGATAAAAATTGGAGAATGAAGGAAAAGATGGCAGTCCCTGAAAGAGGTCACATGCGTGTAATGGGTGTGGGCTGGAGAGAGGACATAAGTAGAGTTCAATATCTCCAAGCACAAGCAATATTAGGACCAAGGCCCTGGCTGCTGTGACTCAGTTGGCTGGAGCATTGTCCTGTGATCTGAAAGGTCGTGGGTTTGACTCCCAGTTGAGGCACGTTCTGAGGTTGTGGGTTTGGTTCCCAGTCGGGGTGTGTGCGAGGTAACTTTTCGATGTTGATGTTTCTCTTTCACATCAATGTTTCCCCCCCTCTCCCTCTTTCCCTGTCTCTAAAATCAATAAGCACGTCCTCAGGTGAGGGTTTAAAACAAAAAATAAAAGGATCTAGGATCCCTCCTGGGCTTCAACAAGACACCTGAGGAATAAAATTTAGATGGAGGAGACCCCCCACAATCTATGATGGTAAACTATAGTCCTGCCCATTAGTTCCAATAAAATGGCTGTGTCCTTTTGTGTACTAACTGTGCCAAGCAAAACACACAGATTCTCTTTGTGTGTTCTCATGATAGTACTACAAGGAAACAGTGCTGTATCTTTTAGTTTTAAAGAAGATGAAACTCAAAGAAATTAAATTTCTTTACCTCCTTTTGGTGCTTATATTTGAACTTTCATTATGATTTAAAAATGACAGAAATGACCACACTTAAATAATGTATTCATATCTAAATCTGTGTTCAACTATCACGTAAAACATCCACTCACAAATGGAAGGCTATTCCAAATGTTGGTCTACACACAGTGATGGTATGTATCAGATAATCTGATATACCTAGATAGCTTGATAGTTTTTTTTCAAGCAGCTTCAAAATTTTGTCTCTCTAGGATCTGGGGAATAGGGCTTTCTAACATAGCATGGCATAGCAAAAAGATGGCCTGAGAATAACCCATATGAAAAAACTCAAATAATTTTAATAACTCTAAATTTGTTTGATGTGAATAAGCTTCAAAATGAGCTAATTAAATTTAGGCTTTCTAAATAAATAGGACAACTAAAATTTTTTTTGCTTAGAATATACTTTTTAAAAAGATCCCTAAGTAGAGTATTCTTAGCATCTTCTCAAATTCTAGGCTTAACCCAAATGAAAACTTGTGTAATCAAACCTATATTTCTTTTCCTTGAAACCTACACCCTGAACTAAACCAAAATGGCTTGCCAATTGTCACAGAACCACCCTAGACATCCCTCATGTGTCATGTGATACACTATTCACTAAATATTCAAAGAACATCCCAGGGAATTTTCTGATGTCTTAGGAGCAAGCTCTTGTTCACCTCAAGTTCAAAGATCCATTTTCTTCATTGGGACCTTTATATAACATCCCCTTCTGTGCCATTATGAATGTTCTCCAAGATCCAGAGCTCTGGAACCTCTCAGGATGTCAGAAGCACCTACTTGAACAAAGTCATTTGAGAGCAGGGGTTGTGATTTTTCAATTGTCACTGCCATTGGGTGATTCTTACCTTCTCAGAGCTGCTCATTGTCGGATTATGTGTGTGAGTATGTGCCAAATTTGGGAAAAGACACTCTTCCAGCATGACACTGAGCATCGTTAACTGGTTTTAAGAAACAAAAGTCATTCTACTGAAATCCTTATTAGAAAACATATCCCACAGTCTACTCAGTTCATTCCAGGACTTTTAGCCAGTGAAGTGTTTATAAGTTTTGAGTTGGGTAAAATAGAATCGGTCAGGGATATGTCAGTATTTCCATTACATTGCCTCTTTTTTTTTATCCCAAAGTAGCACAAGTTTATTAGTGTGTCCATAAAAATTAATATTCCACTGAAACTTGGCACCAAACTATAAAGTAAATGTTTACATATCCCTTCTAATATTAACTCAGTTGTTTCTACAAAATGATAGACCTGCCAGGTGTGAAAATTCTCAGTTCATAGCCTTTCTCAGTTAATTCAGTTGAGCTATTCTTTCATTGACTAAACTTAGCTAAAAGAACAGCACCTGAAATGGACAGGGTGCCAGAAAAGGGCTGAGAGAGAACTTTATTAATTATCCAGCAGCTTCCAATATGAGGTCATTCTGTAAAGTGTAAACTATCAAATGAGGCAAATATAGCCAAGCAGAAGTGTTATTTGCACCCAACCATACACCCCTGGTCTCTGTCAACAACACGTTAGCTGTCAGGAAATAGCCTGAGGGCCAGCAGGCATGTGGCTGCTGTGGGAGAGGTGTTTGGGACAGAGTTGCAGATGGAGTGTGAACTGAGCTCCCAACTCATTTGGCTGACCCAAAAGAGGGGAAGCCAGACCTCCATCAGTGCTGAAGACTTTAGGTCTATTGCAGGAAGGTTGACAAAACAACTCCCTGGATGAGAGGGGCCAGTGAGGGCAAGCAGAAGGAAAGTGTGGTGAGCTCAAGAGTGAAGATAGAAAAGAACTAAGAAGCCAGAGCCTCTTCTTTTGTCATCCTCTATCCTAGTTCTGCTCAGAATGAATCCCTGTTTTGAGTTTTTTGTCTCCTTCACTCCTCCCATGCCTTCCTCTAAATACCTACTATAGTAAAAGAGATATTAGAATTAGAAGGCTTATTTGCTTTAAGACCTGCTGCACTACTTACTAGCTGTGTGATTTTGAGCAAGACAGTTCCTTACCTAAATTTCTTTTCTTTATTCATCAAGTAA
>JAPYXV010001308.1:0-14238 GCA_028533065.1 Trachops cirrhosus | reverse complement strand
GAAGAAAGGAAATCACACACAGTTTGCAGTGAGCATACTGGACAACCAAGTATGTTTCCAGTCTCACTCCAGTGCTGTGTTGACTTGCCACTGGCTTCCGCTGGAGTGTAGTCCAAAGGGAACTGGCACCTGGGCACTCTGTGGAACATCACCTTGCTGCAGTATGTCAATGTCTTCATGTTAGATTAGATCATCAAAAAGTGACAATACAGTTGTGGCCATGGCAAGGCAAATGCCTTGGAAACAGTGGGAAATTGTTATAGATTCAGGCATCCAGTGTTCTGGATTTATAGAGACATTACCAAAAATGCCAAAGATCCATTATTGCATCTGATCCCTCCCAGCACTAAGAAGTAAGCACAATGCCTATGGGGCTTCTTTGGGTTCTGGAGGTAGCATGTGCCACAGGTAGGGCTAGTAATTTGAACCATGTACCAGATGACACAAAATGCTGGCGTGGGGTGGGGTAGGTGTAAGCTGCAAGGTGGCCTAGCACCCCATCCCATTTCCGCCACAGTTGTACTGGCACTGGTAGGTGTCCCTTATGATCAGCAAATAGAGAAGGAATGTGTAAGCTTTTTTAGCAGATAAATTCAGTGAGAATGTGGAAAAGAAAAAGGATCGCAGTTGCACTACAGCCCCATCTAGAGGAAGCCCAGAAAGGTAGCAGTGGAGGGAAATTCTCCTAGCAGGACCGACCTGTAGGTGGTGCAGCTCCTCACTCAACTGTTGGAAGAGTAAACAATCCACAAAGTAAGAATATGTGCAATTCATTTAAAACATAAAATAACCGTAACATGCTTTCTCTGACTTGTTTAGGAACCATTCACCGGGTGTCCTGGGCAATGCATTAAGGCAATCTGGTTTGGTGTATTCATTCCCCCTAGCAACTGTAAAGTTTCTTTTGCATGCTTGATGTCCTTATTTCCAGATGTTAAGAGCCTTCTTCTTTCCATATTGTCCCAAGGGCATGCACTATTATGAAGAACTATTAGAGTTACTGTAGATATTAACATTCTTTCCCTGGGACAATTCTAAGGCTGTGGCAAGGTCTATCAGTTCCGATTTTTGTGCTGAGGTTCCTACAGGAAGTGTTTGGGCTTCTAGTACCTTGCCTGTGTGACTACCACATCCCAGGCTCATCACTGACCAGTCTCAATGAAGCTGCTCCAGTCTGTATATAATTCCCAGTCATGTTCTGTTGGCAGCTAGTCCAGTAGATCCGGTCTGCTGGAATAAACTTAGTAAATGATTTCTAAGCAATCATGCTGGAGGTCTGAGCCTCTCTCTGAGTCTTGGAGTAGGGTTGCTGGGTTCAACACAGTGGTAGTCTGTAAGGTAACATTTGGGTTGTCTAATAAAATGGCCTGATATTTCCCCATGCACCCTGCCATCAGCCAATACCCTCTTTCTGTTCCAATAGAGTTAGGACCTGTTGTGGTACACTATAATAGTAGGCTTCCACATAGTGAATTTCTGTTTCCTGTAAGATGTCACAGGTAGCTGCTACTGCATGGAGGCATGATGGCCACCCCTGTGTCATGTAATTGAAATTCTTTGAGAGATAGGCTATGCGGTGAGGGGTAGCACTCCCATAGTCTGGGTTAGTACCTCCAGTCTGATTCCCTGCTTCATGAATGTATAATTTAAAAGGTATCTGTAAATTGGGCCATCCTAGTGGGGAGTCAAAACTAATTTTTTGTTGAAGGAAAAACACCTTGAAGGTGTTGAATGCCAACTGACAGTCTCTTGTCCATTCAAAGAGATTCAGAGCCTAGTCCTCTCAAAGAATTACACCATCAGTCCAAAGTTTAAAACCCAAGTTTGGCAGAACCCTGAGATCCCAAAGAATCCATGAAGCTATCTCTAGTTCTCTGGGATTTTATTTTTTAGCAATGGCTTATTTTGGATCATCCATCAAGCTCCTAGTGCCCTGTTTCAGTTGGAATCCCAGGTTGGCTACCTTCTGTTTGTAAAATTGGGCTTTGTGAGGTGATATGTTATATTCTTTTATTGTCAAATTTTTCAAGACTGTGATGGTGTTAAGCAGTCTGCATTAAGTATTGCTAACTATCAGTAAGTCATCTGCATATTGTAGAAGAACTCCAGATTCCAACTGAGTGTCCCTTAAGTCTTTTGCTAATATGTTTCTACATATAGTTGAGGAATTCTCAAATCCCTGTGGCAACACAGTCCAACAGTATTGGAACGTAGTTTTAGTATCTGAGTCCTGCCATTCAAAGACATAATATTTGAACCTGTTCATCTACAAGGATGCAGAAAAGGGCATCCTTCAAGTCTAGCACTGAAAACCATTTTCTAACCCACTGGCTCAAAAGAGTATAAGGATTGGTCTCCATGGGATGAATGTCCTGGACAATGTCATTTATGGGCCTAAGTTCCGATACAAATTAATATTCATCAGAGTAAGGCTTTTTGACTGGCAAAAAGGAAAGGTTATGGGAAAATTGGCATGGTTGAATTGATTAAGAATTTCTGTAATAATGGTTGAATTTCCTCTAAAGTTTCCTTTTTAGGGGGGCATTGTTTCTTCCATGAGATTCACCCCCTTCTTTTAGATTATTTTTATGAGTTGGATGTTAACCATTCTACCTGGGGTTTCATTAGTTAAATGGCGTGATCAACCTACTCATAGATCTCAGATGAGAAGAGTTCACCTCTCGGTCTTTCCAGGCAAGTTAGGAGTGGCACTGGCAAGCATATTCCAGCAGGACTTCTACACATAATTGTTGCTTTTCAGGAGGAAAAGTTATGGGCACATATAGTTTATAAAGTAAATGTTGGTCCAGCAATAGAATGGGGCATCTGGAATGAAGAGAAAACTATGTGTAATCTTCTGACCCCCAAGCTGGTATGTTAGGAGTTGAATTAACATCTATTTTGTAATTAAACAGACACTTCAGTAACTGTTAGTTTAGCTAAACTTTTTTTGGTTCATTTTGTATTAAGCACTGAATAGGTAGCTCCTATATCTAAAAGGAAATCAATAGCTTGCTCCCCATTGTCAATTGTACCCAGGGCTCGTGTGGAGAAATAGTAATGGGTTAGGAGATACCTAGGAGCCCCTGGACCACCACATTCATCATCAAACTCCTCTTTCCTTTCTTCCTTTCTAGCATTTTTCAATCACAGTTTTTATCCTTTTTATTTCTCCTTTTGAGTTCCTGGCAGTCATTTCTCCAATGGCCTTTCTCTTTGTAACAGGCACATTGATTGGCACCTAGTATGTCTTTCCCTTTCCCTTTTGGGTTTCACCTCTCCTGGTCTCTCCCCATTGTTTCTAAGAAAACTGGGGACTGTTTTAACATCCTTGGTTCCCAGACACAGTAAATTTTAAAGGCTATATCTACCAGCTGGGAGAGATTCATTCCCAATGTCTTGTCTAAATGCCTTGTCTAAAGTATTCTGATATCTGGAATATCTTGCCCAATAAAAGTCATGTTTACCATCCTGACATTTTGCAGTACCTGTGGATCATCATCAGTGTGCTTTTAATAGGCATGATAGATCCTTTCTAAAAATTCAGAAAGGTCTTCATTTGGTTTTTGTTGAACAACCTTTATCATATTCAGGCCCTTTTGTTCAGGCACCCTTTTCTTAAGCCCTTCCAACATGCAGCTCTTGTACTGTTCTATCAAGGCTAGTTCCCAACTATTCAGATTCCAGCTGGTCTCTGTAGAGGGCATCACTCCAGCTGGGTTAGCCATTCCTTTCGGATTCTCTTAGTAGAAGATTCTCTTACCTCTGTATTGAGCCTCTTCATTAGCTTTATTTATAACTACCTGTCTTTCATCTGCCTTTAGCAGGATATTAAAGAGTGGCTGACATTGGTCAGTTTGGATGGTGAGTGGCAAAAACAGAGCTAATAAAGTCTGTCATTTTCTGAGGATCCTCCCAATATGAAGGTTAGAATTCTTTTAATTTAGTAAGTTTGAAGTGGAAAATGCAGTATGGGCCCAATAGTAGCCAGCTGGTTGGCATTCCTTGTTTATTACACCTATTGTGTATTGTGTCAAAGGGAATTGTTCTACTCAAAGGCAATTCAGATACTCCCCAACCTGGCAGAATGGCAGACTCTTGTCTAAAACTCATGTCCTCCAGAAACTCAGGCAAAGACCAGTCATCCTCAGCTAGACCAAAACAAAAGGCATTATCGAGAGGTCCTGTTGCACTTTAAAGTACCATCCTTTGGGACCTGTAGGTGGCTGCTATGTGGTCATCCATGTACCTTATCTTGTCCTTAGATGATGTCCAGCTTCAGACTCCCTCTTGGAACCCACTTGTGGGGCTTGCACTGCTACGTGACACGTAACACCACAAGATCTTGCAAACACAGCAGCCTGTACATTCACCAAATGGGCAGGAGAATATTTATTTCTCTGGGTCTATATCAACTTGGGTGTAGGACAGACCAGGTGCTTTCTCATGATTTGGGTGGGTCAACCTCCCAACAAATTTCTTTTCACCCTAGGCAAGACTGACAGGCCTCTTTGACCTTTGGCATCATTCTGACTTCTACGGTACATGTGTTCATTTTCCCTTAATCCCATTCCCAACCTGGTGCTGGAAGAGGTTAAGAGGGCTTTTTTCTTTACCCAATTATCTTGCTAGCCTTGTGCATGCTCAGTGTAAGGACCTCCCCTTGCTGTTATCATGGCCAATGGGGCAGCCTCCTGTGGCATTCCATCAACCTCACGCCTTCCATGCCCTTGGAGCAATTTGCCCACACTCAGGGCCCACCTGCCAAGAGCAGCTGAACCAAAAGCCTGAGTAAAGGGACCCTGGAAACCCTGCACAACCTTTTGGGCAGCACTGAGGACAGCCTCTCAGGCAGCACTAAAGATGGTCTTTGGAAGGCCCAGGGTATCTGCAGCCAAGAGCAGGACTTTTGCACCCCGAGTGGTGCTTGGTTACCTGGGCAATATGGCTTTGTCTGTGGGACCTGGCACTGCCTTGCCCTGGGTGGTTCACAATCTCCTGCAAATCCTCCTATTCCCACCCTTGCCTTGCTCCCAGTAGTCTGGAAAAGCTATCAGTATAAGTGTTATTTTTTTCCTAGCTTTGATATCTCAATAGTTATATCCTCACTTAACCAGCAAGTCATTTTTTATTTAAGTTATAAGTTAAATTCATAGGTATTAGAATACATTTGCTAGAAGGCTAGTTAATTATTTATATATGAAACATTGTAAATCACAGATTGAGTAAATAATTTATTAAAATATCTATCAATAGAGAAGTTTTGCTGTTCTTAAAATCTTGATGAAGAATAGTAAATACCTAGTGTGTAAACCTTTGAAACATTATCTTAAACAAAATACTGCATATTTTAAAACCATGTATTTGGCATATAATAGGTTGGTCAGAGTATTTAACCCACAAATAGAGCAGTATTTTTCATAAATCTATCCAAGCAGGAATAACTCTGTTCTTTTTACTAGAAAGTGTGATAGAAACAGTTAAATATATCATAAGGTATAAAACAGGCACTTATGTTGTTTACATTTCTGTTTATATGTTTAATGTATATTTGATATAATTACATATGCATATGGCTTTCTTAACACATTTTCAAATTATTCAAAATATAAATGTATAGCATACATAAATATATGCATGTATGTTTATGTACCCATAATACAACATCTTTATAAAACTGTACATTATAACAGAGTTAAGATACAAGAAAATTTGTTTTTTCAAATGCATGAGAGTTGTCATTTTATCTTTTTATGATAATTCATATTTACTAAGTATTTCAGATGACCTTGATAATAATGTTTTTGATAAAGGCTTCAAAAATAACACAGAAAACTTTCTGATTTGAGTTTGTTAATGGTAAGCAAAAGAGATACAGCTTTATGAAGTCATTCCAGAAATATTTCATATAATTTTTTCTTAAAGTTTAGCATTTAAGTAAATTAGTTTTCAACAGAATAAAAGGGAAAGTAAAGTAATTCTTGTATTTCGTTTGATGTAGTAAAAATTTGTTTACTTCACATTCTAGAATAGAACATCTAAAAATATGTGTGTATGTGTGTAGGTTTATGTATCAGTATAGAGACGAACATATGTACCAGGTCTGTCCAGAAGGTATCAAACCATGTAACATGAAAAATAGAGACATTTACTGAAGAAGATATCAAATACAAGAAACATTGTACGTAGGACAACAATGCCTGAGTTCCCTTCGAAGTAGGCAGCTTGGGACCTCACACAGTTTTCCCAATTGCCATTAGTTGCCCCAACGTATTTTCCCAAATTTCATCAATGGTCTGAAATCTCTTCCCTTTCAAAGGTGATCTCAGTTTGGGAAAAGTCAGGAGTTATAGGGTGCCACGTCTGGATGGTAGGGGTGTTGAGTCATCTGGGTGATTTGACCTTTCACCAAAACACTCTGCATGAGATGTGATGCATGAGCAGGTCTGTTATTGTGATAAAGCTGCCACTCACCAGTTAGTTACTCATAGCTGTAACCTTCTGAATCATCTGAAAAGTTTACACGGAGGAATGTTCAAAATTAACAGGAGGTTAGATGCAGATTTGTTTGTCTACTTGCTCAGTCATTTTGAATACAACAGCCACACAGTACATATGCTCACTCAAAGGTGTCTACAGGCCACAATGAATAATATGGTGAAGTTGTCATTGTTCATGCCTGTGAATTCCAGTCCACCCTCCTTGGCTGCCAGGTTACATTGATGTTGTACAAATAGTTCTCATTACAGTAGCAATGTCTCAACTTTTTCTGGACAGAACCCATCATATATTTGAATAGAGAGATAAATCTTTACAGCAATATATATATAAACAGAAAAATAATGTTAAAAAGTAGAAAAACAGAAGGAAGTATGAAAAGGGACAGAAGAAATGAAAGGAGAAAATAAGAAAGGAACAGAAGAAGGAAGGAACAATCAATAAAACAGACTAAAATGGCCAGCACAGGGAAAGGCTTGTGTATGTCCCAGCAGATGTGCTAGTTAAAATAATATGAAGTCATTAAGATGAATGTTTATTACTTCATGAACAAACATATAATATAAATTTAAATTAAATTATAAGATTTCTGAGGACATACAGATCATAATTGCAGCTTTGGGAGTGATAGGGTACAAACACAATAATGGTATATTTGAAAATTATGTTATACTGGGCGTTTTGTGGGCATTTTAGATTTAAATTATATTTTGCTATATTTACAATATGGGAAAATAGTAATGGCAATAACATGAAGAGAACTGATGACAATAGTTTCACCACAGGGAAAAAATATTTAACAAAACAAACAAACAAATGAATTCAGTTAGTTGGTTCAGTATATCAGGTGACGAAGACTTGAATGAAAATTCTCTTATAGTTTTATAGCTTTGTATTATTATATTGTAGCAAATTAAAATGCAGTATGTTAAAGTTTTAAGGTTGTTTTTATATTACAATGCAATCCACATTTTATCAAAGTAAAAGAAAAAAAGTAAAAATTGAAGATTTCCTATAATATATCCTGACACTGTATCCCAGGACAGAATAGTATTTTGATATCCTTACAGACAGTTAAGTAACTGTGTGTGTATATATATATATATGAATGTCATGTACATATTTTATATAGTAAAAGGTATCATATTAGTTACACTAGTATTTAATTCTCTAAGGTTTTTTTTATAGGAAACCTACTCTAAGTATATAAATGAATTTTCACAAAGTGAACAATTATGAAATTATGAACCAGATGAAGACATATCACCAGCATGCAAGTAGCCTTCTCATATCTATAAGACAAGTTACACCCACCTCCTCCTAGAGAATCAATGTTTCAACTTCTTACAGAATATATTAACTTCATTTTGTACTTTACATAAATAGACTTACAAAGTGCACTCTTTTAACTGGCTACTTCAATTCACCTTTATGCTTGTGAAATACATGCATACTGTGCATGTAGTTATAAATCATTCATTCTCATTATTTTACAATATTCCAGCATGTGACTACACTGCAATTTATGTAGCCTAGGGTCCTCATATGAACATTCATATACCTGTTGTTGGAGAATTTATGTACCTGTTCTGCAGGCTGTATACCTAGGAATAGAAATTCTGATTAATAGGGTTTGCATATGCTCAGCTTTAGTAGATAGTGTAAAACATTGTCCCAAAATGGCTTTACCAGTTTACTCTCTTCATTCTCTTCACTTCTATTTGAGAGTTCTGGTAGCAGAACATCCTTGCCTTGTACATGTTTTGCCTTTTTAAAAAAAATTGGCATTCTAGTGGGTGTATGGTAGCATGTATAAAATATTTTATATATAATTTATATATTTTTATTTATTTATTTATATGTAATAGAAAGCCTGATATATATTAGACACTACTTTTTAGAGCACCTTTATGTTCACAGCAAGTTTGAGAGGAAGGTATGGGGATTTCCTGAATACCCTCTGCCTCAACCCCTGCATAGCCACCCCATTAATCAACCATCTCCCACCAGAGTAGTACATGTGTCCCAGTATATGAATCTATATTCACACATCATTATTAGCCAGAGTCCATATTTTACATTAGGTTTGTTCTTGCTGTTGTACATTCCGTGAGCTTGGACAAATGTTTAAAGACATTTATCCACAATTTAATATCATACAGAAAAGCTTCAGTACTCTAAAAATCCTCTGTGCTCTGCCTACTCCTCTCTTCTTTCCCTCGAATCCCTGGACACCTCTGATCTTTTTACTGATTCCATACTTTTGTCTTTGCTAAAATGTCATACCATTAGAATCATACAGTAGACAGTAGTAGCCTTTTCAGATTGGCTTCTTTCACATAGTCATAGGTGTGTGCTTCCTCCATCTTTTTCATGATTTGATAGCTTATTTCTTTTTATCACTGAAAATATTCAGTCTTGCAGGTGCACCACAGTTTGTTTATCCATTCATTTACTTAAGAACATCTTGGTTGCTTCAAAGTCTTAACAATTATGAATAAAGTGGCTATATTTATCCATGTGCAGGTTTTTTATGTACACATAAAGTTTCAAGTAATGTAGGCATATGCCAATTAGTGTGACTGCTGAACTGGATGGTAAGGGTACGTTTAATGCTGTAAGAAACCACCAGATTGTTTTCCCAAGTATCTGTACCATTTTGCATTCCCACCAGCAATATGTGAGTTACTTTTATTTCACATCCTTGCCAGCATTGGGTGTTTTCTGTGTTCTAGCTTTTGGCAGTTGTAATGGCTTGGAATTTTAATTTGCATTTCCCTGAAAACATATTATGTGAGGCATCTTCATGTGATCAGTTCTCATCTGTATATCATGCAAGAAGGTAGTATCTCATTTCCCAATGCAGTATATTTCCTCCATTTTTATATAAGTCCTTGTTCTGTACAGAGTTTTAAAAGATAGAATAATCATTCACATAAAAAAGTGTCAAACTTAGCAAAGTATGTGGAATTACAAATGCTAAAACTTCAGTATCTTATTTAGAAATTGCAATGATAAACACAGCACCATTCACTGAACTATCCCACAGGACAAGATTAATTTCAATAGGACTTCTGCTGTAAACTTCATCAGTATGTGTAAGATTAATCATGTTTTAGTGAGGTGTATTTAGGACGTTTGATGTATATTAATGTCCTCACAGTTGTGGATATTTATCTTCACATTCAAAAACTGATGCAGTCTTAGCATTCATTGGTAACCTGCAGTCACAGCTCCATAAAACCTCCAATTATGCACAATGGAACCATTACTTACCATGGGACCTACATCTCAGACTAATATAATTTGTTCTTATGTACCACCTCTAAATGCTTTATAAAAAATTGGCATTGTTAAAAATTTAGTGTTGTTAAAAAATGTAAAAAAAGGGCCAATTGTAATTTCAACTCCTTAACAGTTAAGGAGTAGTTACATTTATACTGTCCTAAAATTATTTCAGCCCTTTGAAGGCAACCAGAAGGCCAATGTGGCCCCTGGTGAAAATGGGTTTGACACCCCTGATCTAAAGTTACCTTTAAAAATTAAAATAGGGGAGGGATGGGTGGGTGGGCTGGAATGGGAATAAAAGATAGAAACTGTACTGAATAATCTAAAATAAAAAATTAAAAAAAATTAAAATATAAAATTATGAGGTAGTCTAACCATATATACATACATATATACATACATAAAATTTTTACTCCAATTTCTCCACATCTGACCAACATTTGTCTTTTTAAAAAACTGTACTCATTCTCATGGTGTAATAGTATTATATTTTGAATATTATTTGCACTTTCCCATGACTAGTTTGGTTATGTAGTGTTTCATGTTTATTGGATTATGGATAAACTTTTGTGAGGTGCTTGTCTATTTTTCACATTCAGTCATTTCTCTTTTGCTTTTTGTATTCTAGATATGAATTTTTGTTGGATCTGCATATTGAAATTATAGTCACCTACTCTGTGTTTGGTCCTTTCATTGTCTTAATAGTGTCTTTTGATAAACAGAGCTTCTTAATTTTGATGTAACAAAATGTAATATTTTCCACTTTCATATCCTTTTAAAGAAACATTTGCCTAACCAAGGACATAAAAATAGTCTCCTACATTTTCTTCTAGGACTTTCATTGCTTTGCCTTTTACATTTAGTTCTACTGGATATCTGAAAGTGATCATGTTAACGCTACCATTCAATTTTTTCTTATGGATATCTTAATATCCAGAATCATTATTTTCAGAAATATTATCCTTTTCATTTTAGATTGTATGCCACCTTCATACTTACAGACTATCTACAAGAAGAAAACTCTTGAAATGCTGGGAGGAAACGTTAGGTAAAGAAAATTTGAGTACATTTTTGACATAATATATACTAAATATGTGCACTATCCTACTCTTCACAAAAATACCATTTTGTCATATAGAGCTATAACATAGCAATGATTTATTGTAGGTGTATATATAACAATTTGCCTTGATTACTATATGTCTCTCAGTGTAGCACAACTGATCTTTCCTCTTCGATGTATAAGTTGTAACATCTTTGTTAGAGTATGTCTCAAATTAAGAAGACAGTGTAGTTTTGCTTTTTGGAATGACCTTGTCATTTGAGAAAACATTACTTTTTAATGGCATATAATTTAAAATGCCTCTAGGTGTGAGTTGAATTTACTGAAATATTTTTAAAAGTAATTACTTACTAGAGGTTGTCAGGGCACTTGTACAGTATCAACCCTCTTCAGGGAAGATATCTGAGACTACTTGAAATGAATTAACACTTCTACCATTAATGTTTGATGGAAGACCATAGTGAAAAAGATGGATGCTTATATAATTGACATCCTTAACATTTAGAGCTGAATACTTAAATGCCAGAAACATAATTCTGAGTAAAATGTCAGGACCTATCTCAATAATATTTAATGATGTAGTAGGAAAGGAATGAACATGAGTCATTTTATATTATTAATTAAATTGTTTAAAATAAGTTTAATTATCCCTGTGCATCATTATAAAGTTTGCATTCATATTATTGTTTCTAAGAATAATTTGTCTCTAATATTCAACTTCTACCAGTCCAGAGATATCAAACCTCCTTCTGATTCACATGATTGCAAAATACTTTATTCAAAATGTAGACAGCAATTGTATTTGGTCAGCTAAATACTTTTCTTTATTACTATTGGTACAATATCAATTCCTGCTATATTCTTGATTTTTTAAAAATCTAAGTTAACAGATCAATCCTTTCCTCATTAAATGAGATACCTAATGGTGGGAGAGCTTTGCCCACAGAGCCCCCAGGCTGCCACAGATGAAAATAAATCTACCAAGACAGGATCTGATTGAGGAGGAAAGGTGGCCGATTTCTCAAAGGAGAAGGGCCAGGAGCCTTTTTCTAAATGGGCTTTATTGGGTTTAATTTGCATAGGAATACAAGGTGTATACATAATGCTCATCAATCATTGTCAGGCAGTAATGATCAAACAATAGATAATATGCAAAGAATTCTGAGGGCTTATTTTGAATCAGTGTCAGATAGCTAATAGGCCATAAAACTTTGGGGAACAAACTCATTTTATGCTTGGACCCTTATCATTTATATTGAGGGTGTTAGCAAAATAGGTTTCATAGGATTTTATGCATTCTTTCCCAGGCCTGATCACCCTGGGGGACCCACGCTTTCCAGCAAAGGGCCGCACCACCTTTGGCATTGTTTCAGGCTTAAATCGGGTAGGAAAAGCAAGGCGCCAAGAGATTAAGAGACTTCTTGCAGACAGATTGAGGACTCAGGCTATGTAAAAACCAAAGGGCAAGGGTTTATTACTCCCTTTTTCTATAGCCCCCCAAGTCCTTCCCTGAAGGCCCTTTCATGACCATGCCTGTCTTCGATAGTCCTTCCTTTTAGGACTCTTACTGTCGTTGGCTAACCAGTCATCTGCCCAGGGCCAAGCTGAATGAGGTAAAAGGGTGCAGAGATAGTGCCCCTACAAAGAAGATAAGCTTTGTTTCCTTAATGACTTATGGTCTCAAGGTCTTTTGACTCAGCCTTAGCCATGAGGGATTACAGTTTCTGAAACCAGACAGGGTGGTTCCCAACACCTAATGAAGTTTACTTTTATTAGTAGAACTAGTAGGCATAAACAAAAATGAAAACATAAAATGCCAGAACAATAACCACTAAGAGTTACTAAAAAAATTAATCATTAATTAACATGGTTGAGAAATAACTGAATGATAGATAACTACATTGCATACCTGTGTGGTTGCACAATTTTTACTAATAATTCCATGAAAATGAGGAGCAAGAGTTTCAAATATAATTAACTCCATCTTCAATTAATAAAAAAATGGTGGTTTGGGGGTTCTACTGCCAAACAAGTTTTCTGGGAGGTTACTATAGGGAATGATTTTCTCAAAGTCTTTACTCACTATGTGTAAGGAGCAAGGAAAACTTAGCAAGAACGAAGGATTGTAAAACAGATGCAACCTAACATGTTTGGTTTGTAAAGCTACTACTGTTGAGCCAATCCCCAACCCTGTTCCTGCCTACGGTCTTTGTAAGTGAATAGCTAACTGCCATGTCTGCTTCTGTATAACGCTTGCTTGCCCGCCCATATATAAGGACTTAGCTGTAAGCGTTCGGCACGACTCTTGTCTGCAGCCGTTGTGGGTACTGTGTCTCTGGACACCCTGAGAGTCCACCCCTGCACAGGTAAAACTTGGCCAATAAAGTAACATCTCTGAAACCCTGAAAGTCTCTGGCATCTGTTCTCGCGGTTGCTGAATGCAACACTATACACCCAGAGATAAACTTGGGGAGGATTATAATTCAGCTAGTCATTTTGTCAAGTCTCAAATCCTTCCACAATAATTTTAATTACTTCTATAAGAATAAAATTGGTTATATTTTGGTAATCAAACTTATACTTAACCTTGTTCATCATTGTAGGAACGTTTATTGATGAGGATTTCTAATTTAGGTTATGAATCCTGTTCTCATTTCAGTCAATACAGGGAAAACCTGTCAATACTAGCTATGAAATTTGAGACTGTGACAACAAGTAGCATAGGGTAGTCCGGGATATCAGCTGGTATTGCCTAGTTCTGAAGAGAGTCATCTTTTCTCTCTCTATCTAGGTTACAACACAGTTAACCAGTCTCTCAGGAGTCAGTGTTCTCTTTCAGAGTATTATTATAGTAACGTATTTTACAGTAATGACTCTCTAGTTCAACTCCAGAGAAACTTCCAGGGACTCCAGAGGTCAAAAGCATTGTTGGGGTATTTTTTTTCACTCACATGAATGTGTAGTGTATTGTCAAAAGGCTATAGAATGAGTAATATTGCCATAGACTGAATGCAAGATGACATATTTGTCCAGTTGCCTTCATTAAGCCAATTATCAAGAAATTCTGCTGAAATATAAAACAATGTCATTCTTTTCACATATTTCTGTCAGAAAGCATGATTACTTTAATAAAGTATGTTATTTATGCAGTGGGTTTTTTATTCTTATTTAGTGAATCAATATTTTTCTCAGAATTCATTTTTAATATTGAAAGCATTATAGATCTACCATATGAATAAAAATACTTTGCACACTGAATGCTAAGACTGTGAAGAGTTCCTAAGAGCATATGAGAACCACTGCTTATAGCATCATTAATGATTAGTATTATTATTGTTATTCTTAATACCATTTCAAGTAACTTCTCCCTACCTCTGCAACATTGGAGA
>JAPYXV010001307.1:0-14239 GCA_028533065.1 Trachops cirrhosus | reverse complement strand
AAAAAAAAAGCAAAGACAAAAATCACATGATCATATCAATAGATGCAGAAAAAGCATTTGATAAGCTACAGCACCTGTTTATGACAAGAAAGAACTTAGCAAAGTGGGAATAGAGGGAGCACTCCTCAACAGAATAAAGGCCATTTATGAGAGACCACAGCCAACATCATACTCAATGGGTAAAAACCAACAGCTTTCCCACTAAGATCAGGAACAACACAAGGTTGTCACCTTTATCACTTGTATTCAACATAGTATTGGAGGTCCTGGCCACAGCAATCAGGCAAGAAAAGGAAATAAAAGGCATCCAAATTGGAAAAGAGGAAACAAAACTATCATTGTTTGCAGAAGACATGATAGTGTACATAGAAAATCCTATAGACTCCACCAAAAAACTGCTCCACCTAATAAATGAATCTGGCAAAACAGCAGGATACAAAGTCAATATTCACAAATCAAAGACATTTTTGTACAGCAATAATGAAATATCAGAAACAGAAATCAGGAAAAAATTCCCATTTGGTATAGCAACAAGAAGAATAAAGTACCTAGGAATAAACTTAACCAAGGAGGTAAAAGACCTATCTGTATTCAAAAAACTACACAACACTGAAGAAAGAAATTAGGAAGTAACAAACAAAAGGAAACATATACTATGGATCAGAAAAACTAACATCATCAAAATGTCCATACTACCCAAAGCAATTTATAGATTCAGTGCAATACCTATTAAAATACCAATGGCACATTTCACAGATATAGAACAAACACTTCAAAAATTTATATTGGAACCATAAATGACCCTGAATAGCTGCAGCAATTTTGAGAAAGAAGAGCAAAGTAGGAGGGATCACAATACCTGATATCAAACTGTATTATAAGGCCACTGTAATAAAAACAGCATGGTACTGGCATAAGAACAGACACATAGGCCAATAGAACAGAACAGAGAGCCCAGAAATACACCCAAGTCTCTACGGTCAATTAATATTTGACAAAGGGGGAGCAGTATAAAATGGAGTAAAAATAGCCTCTTCAACAAATGGTATTCAGAGAGCTGGACAGCTACATGCAAAAAAAAATGAAACTTGGTCACCAACTTACACCATAAACAAAAATAAATTCAAGATAGATAAAAGACTTAAATATAAGTCGTGACACCACAGAAGTCCCGGAGGAACACATTGGCAGGATCATCTCAGACATTCCAGGTAGCAACATCTTTACTGATATGTCCCCTAAAGCAAGGGACATAAAGGAAAGAATCAGCAAATGGGATTTCATCAAAATAAAAAGCTTCTGCATGGGTAAAGAAAACAGTATTAAAGTGAAAAGGGAACCAACCCTATGGGAAAATATATTTGCTAATGATACCTTGGAGAAGGGTTTGACCTCCTGAATATATAAAGAACTCACACGACTCTCCACTTGGAAGACAAACAATCCAATTAAAAGATGGGCAAAGGACTTAAACAGACACTTCTCCAAGGAGGCCATACAGAGGGCCCAGAGACATATGAAAGTATCACTAGCCATCAGAAAGATGCATTTATTTTATTTTATTTTAATTTTTGTTCAAGTACAGTTTTCTGTCTTTTACTCCCATCCCATATTAAAACTATAGTGAGATACCACTTCACACCAATCAGAATGGCCATCATAACAAATCAACAAATAACAGGGACTGGTGAGAAAAGGGAACCTTAATGTACTGTTGGTGAGAATGCAAACTGGTGCAGCCACTGTGGAAAACAGTGTGAAATTTCCTAAAAAAAAATGGAACTGCCTTGTGACCAGTGATCTCACATCTTGGATTATATTCTAAGAGCCCTGAAACACCAATCCAAGACTACCTATGCACCCTAATGTTCATAGCAGCACAATTTACAACAGCAAAGTGCTGGAAACAACCTAGGTGCCCTTCAGTAAATGAATGGATAAAAAAACTGGTACATTTACACAATGGAATTCTATGCAGCAGAAAGAAAGAAGAGGCTCCTACCCTTTGTGACAGCATGGATGGAACTGGAGAGCATTATGCTAAGTGAAATAAACCAGGCAGTGAAAAACAAATACCATATGATCTCACCTATAAGTGGAACCTAATCAACAAAACAAACAAGCAAGCAAAATATAACCAGAGACACTGAAATAAAGAACAACTGACAGTAACCAGAGGGGAGGCGGTAGAGGGATAACGGGGAAAGGGGGAAGGGTCATCAAGGAACATGTATAAAGGACCCATGAACAAAGCCAAAGGAGGGTAGGACTGAGGGTGGGGCAAGGGAAAGTGGTGGCAGGAAAGTGGAGACAAGTGTACTTGAACAACAATAAAAATAAATTTAAAAAGAAAAAATATATAAGACCCATGGACAAAGACAATAGGGTGGTGGGAGGTTTGAATATGGGAGTTGGGGTGTGGGTAGGGAAGGAGAAAGTAATGGGGGGATATTGGAAGAACTTTAATTGAACAACCAAAAAACTGAAAAAAAAAATAAAAATAAAATAAAATATATCTACTTCTAAAAAAATGCCGATAACAACGCTCTCCTATGTTGCTAGTAAAAATGTACACTGGCAGACATCAGGCAGAGCAAGAGGCAACATAGTCATATTCATCACAAGCTTTACATTTTTGCAGACCTTTTAACAGAAAAACTGCAATTCCCATAAGTTATTCTAAGTAACTATCAATATATCACTGAATGTTTTGAATATCTCTAAAACAAACCATTAATAGCTATTTAAAAGTAATATTGTAGAATAACATTAAGAGAACTAAAGAAATATTAACAAAATATATTAGACAAAAAGGCCATTTTAAAAAAACAATATTGCAGTATAATTTCATTTTAAAATTTTTTGTGAATATATTGCTTGTATAAAGAGATGGGATAAACATACACTAAGCCCTGACTGGTGTGGCTCTGTTGATTGAGCATCATCCCAAGAGATGAAATGTTGCCAGTTCAATTCCTGGTCAGGGCACAAGCCTGGATTGTTGGTTCTGCACCTGTTCAGGGCATATGCAAGAGGCAACTGCTTGCTGCTTCTCTCACACATTGATATTTCTCTCTTTCTCTTTCTCCTTTTCTTCCCCTCTCAAAAAATAAATAAATTCTTTTAAAAAAATACAAGGAAATGTTAGCTTTAACTATCTTCATGTGTAAGAATTGTAGAAATTATAGTTCATTGATTTACTGAGTGGGTTATAATTATCTGTTGAATTTCCCTCTTCTGTGAGAGCAGGACTTGGCCTATCTTACTTACTGTTATATTCTCAGGGCTTTGCATGAACCCAGAGAGTTGTAACAATTTGACAACTATCTTTTGAGTGAATGAAAGTGATTTTTATTTTCTTATTTATATTTTCAATTTTATTTTTTTAAAGATTTTATTTATTTATTTATTTATTTAGAGAGAGAGGAAGGGAAGGAGAAAGAGAAGGAGAGAAATATCCATGTGTGGTTGGTTGCCCCTCACATGTCCCCAACTGGGGACCTGGCCGGCAACCCAGGTGGGTGCAAACTGGGAATCAAAACAGCGACTCTTTAGTTTGCAGGCCTGTTACCAATCCACTGAGCTACACCAGCCAGGGTTTTGCTCAATTTTCTACAGTGAGGATATATTCCTATACAATGAGAAAACAAAAAACAAGTGTATTTTTATTATTGTTTTTGTTCCCAATGCCTATTGCTGTTCCCTTCGAAAACCTAAACTTTCAAGTACTTTCCCAGGAAGCAGTCATAATAAATGTCCCAAGGAGACTAGTGAAAACTGGGAAGTTAATGGAAATTAGATATATTTGCAAATCAGATATCAGCACTGATAAGCTTGCTTTTAGGTGTCTTTTTTTCAATCAATACTTAATTGAACACCTACTGTGTGCCAATGATTCTAACCACCCTTGGGATGGAGAAAGGAAAGGAATAGAGTGAAGAACACAGTAAAAACAACCTCCCTACCTCCAAGAAATTTACAAATTTTATGGAAAAAAACAAGCCAATAAGCATGTAATTCTATATAAGACAGAATGAAATGTGATACAACAGGGCTATAAATTAAATGCCATGAAAGAAGAGAAAGGAGGGATTAAATGCAATTGTGTGGTGTGGAGGTCAGAGAAGGCTTCAAAGAGGGTGACACCCTTAAAAGATCCATAGTTAAATTTTGATAAATGGAAAAGAGGGAGGTCTTTTCTACATTTAACCTTGAATTAGAATAAAACTAATTCCCAATAGCCTGGCATTTAATCACTGCAGAATCAAAAGGCCAAGCAGACTCACTAAACATTCAGGGACAGATTTTTTCTAACTCAGAGGGCATGCAGCAGCAACCACAAATTACAAACTTTGCCCCAGAGTTGGATGTTTATCCAGCCCACACCTGCCCAGTCCACAGTAGAGCAGCAACAGGTTCTGGGCATGCAATTTATTTTTTCCGAAATGTTTACCACCACCCAGTTAACTTATATTTATGTGCATGTTGTCCATCTCTCCCCACTGGAATGAAAGCTCCAAGAAAACAGAGATATTTGTCTACTTTACTCACCACTATATCCCCTGCACCTAGAACAGTATCTAGGCATGGCAGGCATTCATTAAATATTTGTTAAATCAATGAATACCCCCTGGTATGGTGTGGCACATGCAAAGTATGCTGCACTCTGGGGGAACATAATCAGCATCACTATCACCCGCAGTTGAAGGGCCAGCTAAGATCCTGAATCTAAGATCCACGTAAGCATGTAGATTTGGACTGGTAGATTCAGGAATGCAGTACTTTCAGAAGCTCCTAAGATTATCACCCTAGAAAAGACCTTGGAGAGCCTGGTTCATATCCCTCAGGAAACCCATCAAGTTCATTCATTTCCTCCTTCATTCCTCCATGCTTTCGTTTAACAAGCATTTACAGGTTTTGGTTCCATATGAAGTATTGTTATAAGAAAGAATTTGTCTTTGTCTCAGGTTCCTGGGAGAGAACGCCTAAACCCTCGGAAGTTCTCAGGTGTGTTTGTTAGACGGGTCCTTGTACCACACCTGCACTTATACTTAGTAAATGACTCAGGATGGGGCTGGTCAGGCCAGAAAGACCAACCACATGACTAGAGGTGTGGGGCTTTGAGGTAAGTGATTAAGCCCAACCTCCATGGAGGAAAGAAGGGTTAGAGATTGAGTTCAAACACATGGAACTCCAACAAAAACTCGGTGCCCTAAAGCTTGTGTGAGCTTCCTGGTTGATGAACACATCAATGTGCTAGAAAGATGTGATCTGATTCCATGTGCCAAGGATATAGAAGCTCTGTCTGAAACCCTCCCAGGCCTCACCTTATGTGTATCCTTTATAATAAAACTGTAACAATAAGTATAGCATTTTCCTGAGTTCTGTGAGTCATTCTAGGGAATTATCAAAACTGAAGGGGCCTCCCAAATTTACAATCAGTTTGTCAGAAAGTGCAGGTGGCCTGGAGACACCCAGACTTGTAGCTGCCATCTTAAGTGAATGTTTTTTTGCTGGGTACTATGCCTTTAATCTCTAACCTCTGACCTAAATCAGACTTAAAGAGCTTAAAGTACTTCCTCTTTATAACCAGTAAAAACCAAGGATATAAGTGGAACGTGGTAATCAATCGGCTGTATTACAAAGTATGAGGCTTCCAGTCAAGATGGCAGTGTCAGCAGACCTAGCTTGTCTCTTCGCACAACCACATCAAGAATAACCATCACTCAGGTACATCAGAAATTGAGATGAATGGAAGTCTGACAACTATGGAATTGAAGAAACCACATCTATCCAGACTGGTAGAGGGGCACAGATGCAAAACAAGCTGGCCCCACACCCACATGGATAAAAATTCAGGAGGGATATCTCAGGAGGGAGGAATCCCAGACTCACACCAGGGTCCCCAGCACAGGATCCCAGTGCCAGGAAGATAAGTCCCCACAACTTCTGGCTGTGAAAACCAGTGGGGATTCAGTCGGGGGAGGAGGCTGCTGGAGCCCTAAGCAGTTGCTCCTGGGAAACCCACATATAGACTCACCTACTGAGACTCTTTCTCTCTGAGCTCCAGCACCAGTGCGGCAGCTTGATGGGCATCAGTGGTATACAGAGAGAGACTGAAGTCTCTGGCTTCAGGGTGAGCAGAGGCCATTATCCCTTTGCTGAGCACTCCCCACACAGAGCCAGTAGGCTGATGCCACATCTGAGACTCCATCGACATGGCTACTATTGTGTGACCCACCTTGGAGATCCCCATAGGCTCTACCCCACCCAATTTACAGGACCACCCAAGGTGCTTTTCCATAGTAATGGCTGGTGTTGCCTCCCAAATCCTATCAAACAAACCACAGCTGGTTTCAGTGAGCCCTAGAGGCAGCCAGATTAGAGTCACAGCTTGGCTTTACCTGGGAAGTTCCAAGCCCAGCACAAGGGGCAGCCATCTCAGATTGCTTTACAGCCCAGGCAGGGTAACTGGCAAAACACAGGTGAGGGCTGACCTTGGCCTGCATCACCCTGGGAACTCCAGGGCCAGTGCACCCAGTGGACAGCTACAGACCACATTGGAGCCCCACCACCCTGCCCCTGAACAACTGATCTGCCATGGAGGGCAGAGGTTTGTGGTCAATGGTCACAGCCTATCCTTACAACTAACTGGCCTGGGTAAATCCCTCCCATTGACCTGCCAATAGCAATCAAGGCTCAACTACAAGAGAAGGGTGTACTCAGCCCACATGAAGGGTACACCTTGAGTACCCAGCCTAGATATTAGGGGAGCCTGTGTCATTGGACCCTACAGGACACCTACTACATTAGCCCACGATATCAAGACAAGGAATCAAAGCAGCTCTACCTAATACATAGAAACAAATACAGGGAGACTGCCAAAATGAGGAGACAAAGAAACATAGCCCAAATGAAACAGAACAAAACTCCAGAAAATGAGCTAAATGAAATGGAAATAGACAATCTATCAGGTACAGAGGTCAAAACACTTGTTATAAGGATGCTCAAGGAACTTAGTGAGGATCTCAGCAGCATAAAAAAGACCCAGTCAGAAATAAATTATACACTAATTGAAATAAAGAACAATTTACAGGGAAACAACAGTATGGATGAAACCGAGAAGCAAATCAATCATTTAGAACATAAGGAACAAAAAACAACCATGCAGAATAAGAAAAAAAAGAATTTTTAAAAAATGGGAATGGTATAAACAGCCTCTGGGACAACTTTAAGAGGTCCAACATTCACCTCGTAGGGGTGCCAGAAGGAGAAGAGAAAAGACAAGAACTTGGAAATCTATCTGAGAAAAATAGTGAAAGAAAACTTCCCTAATTTGGTGAAGGGAACAGACCTGAAAGTCCAGGAAGCACAGAGAGAGTCCCAATTACGATGGATACAAAGAGGCCCAATCGAAGACACATCATTATCAAAAGGCCAAAGGTTAAAGATAAAGAGAGACTCTTAAAAGCAAGAGAAAAGAACTTAGTTAACCAAAGGTTGACAGATGGAAGGCGGGAGGGGGAGAATCAGTGAAGAGGTGAGGGGATTAAGCAGTACACATAAGTAGTTACAGAATAGCCATGGGGATGTAAAGTACAGTATAGGAAATGGAGTAGCCAAAGAACTTATATGCATGACCCATGAACATGAACAACACGGTGGGGGGAGTGGGTTGCCTGAGGGAGTGGGAGCCGCTGGGTGGAGGGAGGCACAAGGGGTAAAATCAGGACAACTGTAATAGCATAATCAATATAACTAAAAAAAAACGAAGTATGAAGACATCCCCTGGTAGAAGCATGCTTTCCCCTCCTGGCACCACCACCATGGCAATAAGTACAGAGGCACCAAGGAGGCACTCCAAGTTCACCCAAAGGCCAACAACTCATGATTTGGCTCCAGCATTCCCATGCATGCATGTGTGCACCTACATGCATGTGTATGATTCATGAGATATAATTTTTTATATATAATTTCCTGTAGAAGAATTAGTTGTTGGAATACTAGGGGAAATTCCAGAAATAGGTTTTCTGATTTCTAACTGAAATGTTTCTTCCACCCAAAATTTTCAAGTACTCTCTTCTAAGTAGAAAATTAAAATGTGGTCTCAGAAAGTTGTATCTGACAATGAAGTCAGTGCAATATATCAGGCCCAGAAATTGACATTCTTATCTTAAACAATGGTACATATGATATTATAGATTATGAGGTAAGAGAACAATTTTAACATCAATAGCTTAGATGAAACCTTAGTTTCTAAAACTTTAGGAGCCCCATTTTTTCTTATCTGTACAATAAGGATGACAATCCATGTCCCACATGCCTTAAAAGATTGTTGTAAAGGAAGAGGAAGCTATTTAAAAACCATGCCCACTGTTAAATATGGACTGTTACTATAATATAGCCCAAGGAACTTTTGAACTTGAGTTTGTTGTTTTTTTAAAAAAAACATATTGCATATATTCTCCACTCATAAAGCCTTTTCTACAATGTGATGAACATTTATAACATGTAGTCCTGGCTGGGGAGCTCAGCTGGTTAGAGCATAGTCCTGATATGACAAAGTTACAAGTTCAGTCCCTGGTCAGAATCAACCAACGAATGAATAACTAAGTAGAACAAATGTCTCTCTCTCTCTCTCTCTCTCTCTCTCTCTCTCTGTCACTCCCTCTTTCTTTCTATAGACCCACTAAGTTAAATTTTTTTTAATTTATAACATATATTAAAGGTCAACAGATAAGAATGGAATTGCATTTTTTGGAAATCTTAACAAAAAGGAAATTTGGAAGATTTAAGATAGAAACAATTGAATGAGTCCTTGAGCACTTGTCTCTTTTGCTAGAATAGTTTGATAAAGCTTTCAAGAAAAACTGGAAATGGGATTAATAATAAGGATATACTATATAAAGATCAATTTAATATTAATCCTGTATACTTATATAATGCATCACTGTCAAGTTTCACACTGATTAATCTCTCTTCAGCCTTCTAACAATGCTATGAGGCTTTTTTTTAAATATAATGCCATAGACCCAGAAATCCTAATAATTTGCCCAAGGTCACAGAGACAAAAAGCACCACCTGAAAATAGCTGACATCAGACAAAAACAACTCATATTTACTGAGTGCTCATTATGGGTTGTACATCACTCTATGCATTTTACACACTTAATTTGTCTAATCTTTCCCCAAACCGTATAAGGTGATACTATGTTATAACTACGAAACTTTAGAAAGAAAGAATTTGGAAATTTCTTCACAGTCATGCAGCTAATAAATGTTAGAACTAAGATTCAAAGTCAGAAACCTCTATGTCAACTATCCCCCCAAATGGGAACATCCTTGAAGGAGTCCCTTGTCTCCAATAAGAGGTAGGTCTCTGGACCCATTTTTTCCAACATAATCATTATAGTTCATGGTCATTAGTTACTCTTTGTTTTATCCTTTAGTATAAAATACATTGTTTTATAGGTAGGCTGAGTCATATAAAGTTGCCATTTTTATAGGGCAAACATGGTAAAACATTAGCAATTTCACATGGTTTAGCCTGATACCATATAGATTTTTGTGGTCTAGGCTATTGGCCATATATAATATAGTTCCAAATACTAGCATACAAAATAATTTCTGACAAATATTTCTACATTAACTAATAAGATACTTCAAAACAGCTATAGTGTTTTATTCACCTTTGTACCCTTACAGTACTTACTATAATACCTTCCACATGGAGTTTCTCAATAAATGTCTGTTAAATGAAAGAAGGACATGGTTATTTATTTATATCTATACCTTGTTCCTCAATGATATAAGTTCTCAATTTACAGACTAGGCCTCACTCTAATAAGGACTAATAATATCCAAAAAATTGTGCACAATAATTTCAAAAGAAATTTTTAAAAGAGCAAGATTGACATGGGACTAAACCATTTAGAAAGATTTTAATCATAATCAGTTCAAAATTTCAAGCTAACTTATCTACACAGAATGACCTGACATTCTATTTGCTTAAGTGTCCCAAGCTTCAGGATAACCAAATCAGACTAATATTCCATTGTCTATTCCAATAGGGTTGGGGCCAACCTGGACCAGCTCCCAAGTCTGAGAAGTGGAAGACAAATGTGGAAGGATTTACTGAATTAACTCAGAGAGAAGTTACAAAGTGCTGAAAGATGAGTGCACAGGTAGGTGAAAGGATGAATGAGTACATGGACAAATGGACAGAGAGATACATAGATCAATTATATGCTCAGTGAGGAGGAAGATGAAGAATAGCAAGATATGATGCCTGTCTCTCATTCTCTACACTCTCTATGTATATACTATTGTCTCCAATCTGCACATAGATGTCTTTTTTAAAAATTGATAATAATATTAACTATTATGTACTGTATCCAGCTGGCCATCTCAAGTACCTATATTAAAGCATCCCTGCCTTAGCAAACTCCAAATCTGTTGAGCACATTCTCCTGCTAAGAAACAGGCTGAACCCTGATGATTACTAAATAAGAACATAATTAATTATTTCTTCAACTGAATAGTCCTGAATTCTACCACAAATCAATCAGTTCTTCTAGCCTAAGAAGCTCTGACTCTATTTTAGCTCAATGAAAACAAAATCAATGAAGACCAATTATAGCCCATCTCATTAGAGTATGCAAATGTTATGCCTTACAAATGCACAGCCATTGTCTCTGGAGTCTCAGAGGTGGCTGGGGGAGCCAACTATGGGCTGCTGCTGTCCCCTAGCTGTTTAGCCCACACAGTACAGCCACAGCTGGAGTCTGCAAGTGGGAGATCAAGGGTAAGCTTCTGTCATTCATTCCTTTAACAAATATGTATTCGTGAGTTTGTTGTCATTTTACTGTTCATATTTTTTATCTTCATTTTCTTGGATAAGTCCCTTTAACATTTCATATAATAAGGGCTTGGTGATGATGAACTGCTTTAACTTGGCCTTATCTGGGAAGCACTTTATCTGCCCTTCCATTCTAAATGATAGTTTTTCTGGATAGAGCAATCTGGGATAAAGGTCCTTGCCTTTCATGACTTTAAATATGTCTTTCCAGCCCCTTCTTGCCTGCAAGGTTTCTTTGGAGAAATCAGCTGATAGCCTTATGAGCATTCCTTTGTAGGTAACTCTTTCCTCTTGCTGCTTTTAAGATTCTCTCTTTGTCTTTAATCTTGGGTAACTTAATGATGATGTGCCTTGGTGTGTTCCTCTTTGGGTCCAACTTCTTTGGGACTCTCTGGACTTCCTGGACTGTCAACAAATGAACTTAAAAAAAATAAAATAAAGAAAAACAACAAAAACTAAGCAACAACTAGAACAGAAACAGAATCAGAGAAATGGACATCACATGGAGGGTTTTCATTGGGAAGGTCAGAAGGGAGGAATGGTGGGGAAAGGTACAGGGAAGAAGAAGCATAATTAGTAGGCATTAAATAGACAGGGAGAGGTAAAAAATGGTATAGGAAACAGAGAACTCAAAGAACGTATATGTACAACCTATGGACATGAACTAAGCAGGGGAGCTGGAGGGTTGTGGGGTGCAGGTGGAGAGAGGATAACAGGGGAAAATTGGGAAAACTGTAACAGCATAATCAATAAAATACACTTCTTAAAAAATGTATTTGGAGGCTCCTATACAGACGACAATGTGTTAGGTCATCATGGTTCAGGGAGCAAGTCTAGGCAGACACCTAACATTCAAGTGTATTGATCTATATTCTCGTTTAACAACATTCTGAATCCAAAAGATAGTTTCCTTATAATTCATAAGCTTGCAGTGGATTAAGTTGTACTCAAAAATTCCTGAGCAAGGACAACATATATGTCACAAAGAGCAAGGCAAGCCCTATGTTAGGGACAGACATAGTGTTGATAAGCACACCACACTGAGGAGATGTAAAATCAAGTTCACTGTTCCCCAGGATGCCCACCACAACCCAGTCATGGGGCTGACATTTCTGCTATTGCTATCACGCTTTAAGGCAAAGGGTGTGTGCATATCTAGAGCTCCTAGTGAAATAGAGGCATCAGATGGAAAGAGTAGGTTACCAAGCTACTGTTTCCTAAACTTCAGGTATTTGCACACCAAATCTCCACTTTTTCCATATCATATTTACCATATTTTTTAACCTAAAATGCTCTGATTGTTGATCCTTCTTGATTTGACTACAGGTGTCAACTGCAGGTTTACAACACTATGAGTGTAGTGTACTGCCTGACCTTAGCCCATGGGCATCATAAGATGACACCGATTGCATGATGTATGATTTCAAAGGCATTGAAATATTGGGGAGGAGGGAATCATTAGAATCTTTGAAATAAAGCAATCTTTTTCTCTTTAAATAAACTCACATTTTTTACTTAATAAATTTCTTTTTAAAATAAAACTTCTTTATCACTACCTTAGAAAACCAGTATCGCTGACATAAATAAAAGAGCACTCTATACATAAATGCAATAAGAAGTGTAAAATAATTCAAAATTCTAGCTAATATAATTAATCAACATATACATTTTTCTTTATACCCCTTTCTAGTATTATATATTTCAGTACAAAAAAGTCTAAGAAATAATTCTATTTCCAAGGCTTCAATAGTGAATCCTATACTGGCTTTGTTAAAAAGGGAGATTGATAATTGTTGAAGGATTAAAACCACACTAAGCACCAAAATGAAACTTTCTCCTTGTCATACTTTATTTTTATCTTCACCACAGACATTTTTTCATTGCTTTTAGAGAGAGAAGAAAGAAGAAAGGCAGGGAGAGAAGAAAACATCAATGCAAGAGAGTAGCATGGATTGGTTGCCTCCAAATGCAACCAGACCAGGGGTCATACACACCCAGTTGGGAGATCATATATGCCTGGACTGGGATGGAACCCTGCACCCTGACCAGAAGTCGATCCCACAACTCTTTGGCTACAGGATGATACTCCAATCAACTGAGCCATACTGGCCAACTCTCCTTGTCTTAATTAGAAAGACTTGAGAAGAAATTGAAAAGGTGATAATTTTCATTTTACCTGATTCAATGTTATGTAATACCACATTTATATGCCACATAAAATATTTTCCCTCATCCCACTAGTCAGTCCCACAGTGCCACTCATTAAGAGACACTGAATAACCACAATTAACCCCATTAGAAAAAGTTTTCAGAATTAATAAATTGTCAATTTGAAAAGCCAAATAAAGAATACTAGATGATGGGACAGAGGAAAGGGACATTTGGACACGTGTGCAGGAAGAAGCCCAAGACTATCACAGAGGAAACAGTCCAAGGAAAAATATCAAAGTGAGCTAGAAAAAGGGTACTGAACTTCCAGGGAGGCAACATAAATGCCCTAGGCATCTGGGAAACAGATGTTCTGGAGTGTGTCCATGGAAAACGAAAACAATTAAAGAGTAATTAGGAATATTAAGAAAAAAATCTTGCCCCTTTAGCAATTCCAGTATCACACCAGAATTCCTGTTGAAGTAAGCACCTGTTTATCATTGACTCTTGTCCAAACGTTGCTCCTCCACTAGAACAGGGGACTCTATGACAATAAAGGACAGCAAGTACAGTCAGCCCTACACACCTGAGGATTCAACCAAATTTGGATTAAAAGCAGTATTTTCCACCCTCAGTTGGGGATCTGAGGTTGGGAAACCACACCTGGGAATGCAAAAATACTGTTTTCATTCCTCGGTTAGTTTAATCTGCAGATGTGAAACCCAGGAATATGAAGAACTCACTGTGCAGTTGACCCTTCACCAGCACAGGTTTGAACTATTAATACCCAGGAATTTTTCATCTTGTAAACAGAAGATGTAAATGTACAGTATCAGTAAATATGCTATAGTACTATAAATGTATTTTCTCTTACTTATGATTTTCTTAATAATACTTTCTTTCTTCTAGATTACTCTCCTGTAAGAATACAGTATATAACATACAAAATATATGATAATTGACTTTTTTAATATATTTTATTGATTATGCTATTACAGTTGTTCCATTACCCCCTTCATTCCCCTCCACCCTGTACACCCTCTCCCACCCACATTCCCCCCTTTAGTTCATGTCCATGGGTCATAAGTTCTTTGGCTTCTACATTTCACCTACTATTCTTAACCTATCTGTGTCTATTTTCTACCTACCATCTATGCTACTTATTCTCTGTATCTTTTCCCCCTCTCTCCTCCTCCCACTCCCCTGTTGCTAATCCTCCATGTGATCTCCATT
>JAPYXV010001306.1:0-14241 GCA_028533065.1 Trachops cirrhosus | reverse complement strand
GAGTTTATTTTAAACACTTGATCCTTTTGAATATTCTGGATGGTAGGAATTATGCATGAGGCACTTCTGCTGCATAGCAAAGAGTGTTGGTTGAATTGGGGGGAAAAAAGCCCACGCATGAGTGTCGAATTGGGACACCGATTCCGTGTGGAGGCAAGATTGATTGACAGACAAATCACCGTTAACCAGACCTCGGTGTTTGGGAGACAGTTCATCAAAAACGAACAAAGCGAACCCGTTACTTCGAGGGCGAAAAGTGACATTAGATAAATTTAAGCTTCAAAGTAAAAATTAGAGTGTTGGAAAACTTGTATCTCCTGTCACGAGCTGACAGCCTCCCAGCGCCCGCGGTGGCTCCGGTGAGACGGGTGGCGAAGTTGGTGGGGGCCAGCGTTTGCTCTTCCGCAAGGACGTGCGCCGACCTCGGGGGTCTGCAGGCTCGTGGCGCCGTGTTTCCGGGTGGCCGGTGCTCACGGCACCAAGTTAGGCCTGGGTAAAAGGCCCACCCGAAATAAACGACGAGCGAGAAGGTTTAATGCAGCCTGCATGCTGCAGCCAACTCTTGAGAAACTTGCATCTGTGGACTGAAAAAGAAGGAGGATCCACAGTTACATGAAAAAGCTACTAAAATACTTCTCCTTTTTCCAATTTATGTACGTGTGTGAGGCTGGATTTTTTTTTCTTACACTTCAACCAAAATAATACTCTGCAGCGGGTTGAATGCCAGAGCAGACGAGAATCCAGCAATCTTTGTTTACACTGGACATTAAAGAGATTCGCGAAATTGTACAACAATGTCATCTCTGTAAAAAAAAATAGTAGACGTTTACTTTAGAATGGTATTTGTTACTGTGAAATGTATTGTTATTTTAAATGGGTTAATATTTCTAAAATTTCTCAATTTTAAGTCCTGATGTGGCAGAGTATCAGTAGTTACATAACCCACAGGAACAAAACCGCTCTGGGGATCTCAGTACTTTTTACAGGGTCGTGAGACCCGCAGGGTGAGAGCAGCCTCCCTGAGCAGTCGGGAGCTCGCGGGGGGCGGAGACAGAGGAAGCGAGTCGGGGTCTTCCTGTGCTGCGGGTGGGCCGGGCGGGCCGGGGGTGGCGGTGGTTTCGTTTGTTAGCGAATGAGCACGGGTGCGTCTTCACGTGCCCAGACGTGACCTCTGTCTCAGAGGGCGGCAGACTTCTCTCGAAGGGCAAGCTAGCGAATACCTTAGGCTTAGCAGGCCAAGAGGCAAAACACTGAGGTTATTATGTAGGTAATTACATAACGAGAGAAATTTCCACAAGTGTTTTGTTGACAAAATCCAGCATATAATTAAGTATAGTTTTTTTTGTACTACATGTCTACGAAAAAGTTGGGGTTCTTTGTGGGGAGTTACAATTTGTTGAATTGGGGTTCAGAGTAAGTGTTCTTTCTGCCATCGAATCAGCTACAGATGCTCACGTGTAAAAACCATCGTTAGCTCGCCGCTCCGGCAGAAGTGGGTCGGCCTGCAGGCTGCGGTGTGCTGACCCAGGACCAGCCCCCGAAGGGTGGCTTGAGCGAGTCGGTGCAGACGGGCTGTTACAGTCAGCATTCGGTGGGGGTGGGGAGGGGGGCTCTTGTGTTTCATAGTTCATAGAAACAACTATGTTCTACAGAAAACTTACAACTTTTTGGGGGGTTTCCCTTTTTTATGCTTGGTAAATACTATTTGTTAATTTATTAATTGGTTGTTTATTTTGTGCCTAGCACTAAGCCAGATATCATAATTCAGACAAAAGGATTGCAGGTGTCTTTTAGCCTTAATAATAAAGTACAGTTCTGTAAGTAGGTGTTAGAATGTGTACGTTAAAGGCAGTAAGGGTTCTCCAAACGAGCAAGCCATATAAATAGAAATAGGTGACGAGTTCTTCTTGTGGGAGATGGGATTTGTGGTGCCTGGAAAGGTAGCTCAAAAACCCCAGTGAACGGAGGTCAGCTGCTCACAGGTTGTATTTCAGTCTCCACGCGTGTGACCGCCAGCTAAGCGCCGTCCAGCAGAAATGGCAGTGTGGGCCACACGTGCAATTTTAACTTTCCTGGCAGCCACCTTAAAATTAAAGTGAAAAATGGATGAAAATTTTAATAATGTCTTTTATTTTACCCAGTAGACCCAGAATAGTAATATTTCAGCATAAAATCAACGTAAAAATTATTACCGAGATATTTGACAGTCTGTTTTTCATTCCGAGTGTGTCACGTGTACAGCACAGTGGGACTGGCCACCTCGCACGCATCGGTGACTAGTGGCTTCTCTCTGGGAAGCTCAGGCTTCTAGCTTTGTGCTTTGGTTCTTAGTAGACTTGACCGCTAGAACCTTGACTGTTCTTAATCAAGATCTTCTTGATCTTGTGCAGGTATTTGGGAGTAAATTATTTAGGATCTTGAATTTCCTGTGGTTAAAGTTTCGGGTTCATTTACTTGTTTTGCAGTTGTTTTCACGTGAGCTGTTCCCCTCGGAAATGGAAAGAGCCCTCATTTTTGGAGAATGTTATTGGCATTAATTATCTGCATGTACATGAAGCTACGCAGGGGGCACACATGCAAATCACACAAGCACTTTCCCTTCCAGGACAGAGGTCATTGGTTTATTGGCGATGGGATGGATTCTTTGACTTTGCAGTCCATCTTCCTTTGTAAATAATTTCTGGTTTTGTATGTTGCTTTATATGTTTTGTGGGAGCTGTACCAAGTGACCAATTATGTCTCTTGATTTTCCATAGAAATAACACTGACATTTGCTTCTTCTGTACTAGTAGTAAGATATTTGGAAGTATTTAATTTGTAAAGTACTTTGATAAAGGCTTAGGGAAAGGTTAATTGGTAACTTCCCATAAAGTTATAATTAACCTGTATTTTTTTAAATGCAACTTACACTTTAAATCTGACAAGCTCAACCCTTTCAAGCTGATGCTGCTACTTTGTGAATGAAAACACAATTTCTTTTTGTTGGCCTCATAGGTAAATTGTGAAATGACTTGAACTTGGGAAGAGAATAAACTCCTTTTATATTTGCGTGCACTGAAATTCCACTTGTCTGAACGCGTAAATAAGTTCCCCCAAAGAGGTTTCATGATGTCCTAGGGAAATGAGAGGAGTCCAGCTGTGGGACCAGAGATGCACGGAACCAGCCTGAACGGCGCGTTCCCCTCTGCCTGCAGGCAGGGGAGCTGTTGGAGGTCGAGGGTTGGTTACCCGGGCTCCGGAGCCAACCGCGCGGTTCCCGCTGTCTAGGGCGGTGGACCAGCAGCAGAAAGCGTAGCAGCCGCAGTGCTTCGAAGCCGCGATGAATTGACGTGAAGAATTGCTGTTAATTTTTTGAATGATAAAAATAGCGAGTTTTTAAAAATCCCTAGAAGATTATGCATGAAATGCTACGACGTCTAGGGCTCGTCTGAAAGTCCCGCGGAGCAGCCCTTGGGGCAGGGGCCAGGGAGGGGTTCTGAAAGAAGGCTGGGCCGTGTCGCTGTGGGTTCGCAGCGGGCCGTGGATGCGGGGGGTTTGTTATATTGCTTTCTCTACTTTTGTTTGAAAACCCTCATAGTGAAGCTTTTAAAAATCTAGTGTTAGCGACCCTCTTGGGATCAGCACTGCGAATCCTTTAGTGATTCGTTTCTGTCATCATACCACCGTGGGGACATTTGTCCTGGCATCGATCACTTTGTAAATAAGGGCATGTTTTGCTTCACCTAACAGGTGGCCCCAGCGTCTGCTCACTCTTCCTTTCCCTTTTCTCCTCTGCTCTCAGCTCCCTCTTTCCAGACGTAGTGAACTGCATGCAGACGGACAACCTGGAGCTGAAGAAGCTTGTGTATCTCTACCTGATGAACTATGCCAAGAGTCAGCCAGACATGGCCATCATGGCTGTCAACAGCTTCGTGAAGGTAACCTCGGAGGCCCCGCACCAGTCTCTCCTGCTTCAGGACCCTTTGCAGGAGTGTCTCGAGACAGTTCGTGTCTGCATGGCGGACAGGCAGCCTCCGCCCCGAGCGGGGCCCCCAGGGAGAAGCGCTGGCAGTGACCGGGCTGCTCGTGTCTCAGGCGTTCTGTGTGCCAGTGCCGGTCACCCCGCTCAGACCGCGTGGCGAGCCCTCCGGTAGCCGGGCTCCGTGCGTCTCCCAGGTGGGGGAGGGAGGCCAGGGGAACCGCACTGTTCCGTGAGCCGGCAGAGGCCACGGGGACTTCCACGGCTGGCGTGGGGCGGCGCGGTGTTGTGGTGCCGGGAACCTGTCTTATCTCTGCAGTGATCGGCTTACAGTCCGGAAACTGCCACAGGGGGACCGCTTCTATTTTGTATTACTTAATAGAGCCCACATCTGATTAATTTTTTTATTATGGAAAGTTGAATACTTTGAAACGTATTCAAGTAGAAGGAATATTCAAAATATCCGTCTTGCAGTTTCAGTCGTTAGCAACTCATGGTCAGTCTGGTTTAATTTATACTCCCTGTATATGCTTTCTTATCCCTTCTCCTAGTGGGATGATCTCCTAGTGGGATAAATGGGTAATCTTAAAGCAAACCCCGAACATCATAAGGATGAAAAATCATTTCATTCTTATATTTGTCAGAATAAGATTTCTTTTTAAAAGATAACCACAGTGCCATTTTCACATCTTAAAAATTTGACCATTAAAACAAATTTCTTAATGTTAATGAATGTCCAGTCAAATTTTTGCTTGTTAGGTTTGAGGAACATAAAAACGAGAATGTTCCTATTAATGTTTTTTTACTAGTTGTTTTTCTACCTGGAATTTCGTCTGCATTTTTAAAAAAAAAGAGATAGCATTTCTAAAGTTTGCTTCTATTAAACTTTTTGAAAAGTAACCATTATGCTTTCTTTCTTCTTAGGGAATTTTGTTCTTTTCCTGTTCAGCTACATTGTACAGTATCAAAGAACGTTTCATTTTTTCTCTCCACGGGTTGATAGCCTGCCTCATAGGCTAAATGCACACATATGCGTTTCTAATATTTAAAGAAATTTTTTAGAGTAGGGCAATTCGAGGAGTGCTCCTTCTTACTGTTTTATTTGTGTGGTCCTCGGAAGAGACTTTCCGGTAGAAGGGGTACTTGCTTATGTCAGGCCCACACCAGCGTCTGTGTTCTTTTTTGCTTTCTTTCCTGTAGGCCAAGGCCCTTCTTTTCTCCCTGCTTGCTATTTGGGGCCCATCTTTCCAATTCCTCATTTTTCCTGTACCAGAACACAAGCCCGGAGGCCTGTTGTGTTTTTCGGGCGGGCGTACTAATGGCCAGGGGGCTGGTAGCACCAGCTCACTAGGCTTTTGCTAGGTCTGGGAGCTAATCCATTTCTTCACTGCGTGTGTAAAGCGGTTGAATGAGTCGCAACCTGGGCGCTCGTGGCGACTGAGGTCTGTACTCGGGAACGGAACAGCATGGAAGGTCCGGGTTCTGACAGACTGTAGCTGGAGGCCTGCGTTAGTAAACTATTCTTTCATGGCTTATGCAGACTCGACTGTTTCCTATCCATCACCATGTCCGCCTGTAGTTGTCAAGGATTGTTTTTTGTAGGACTGTGAAGATCCCAACCCTCTGATTCGGGCCCTGGCAGTCAGAACCATGGGGTGCATCCGGGTGGACAAGATCACGGAATATCTCTGTGAGCCCCTCCGCAAGTGCTTGAAGGATGAAGATCCCTACGTTCGGAAGACAGCGGCAGTCTGCGTGGCCAAACTCCACGACATCAACGCCCAGATGGTGGAAGATCAGGGGTTCCTGGACTCTCTGCGGGATCTCATAGCAGATTCAAATCCAATGGTAATACGCTTTCACTTTTGTAACGAGAACAGTATTTAAAATGGGTTACTCTAAAAAGCGTGTTTAAAACGATTCTTGCCTTTGGGACACTGAACCATAGGTTAGCTGTGGGAAGCGTGACTTCTCCGTGTCCCTAGGTTGTCGGTCTCACACCCCAGGTGTGTCTGAGGTGAACCCGAGGGCCGAAATACGAGGGTGTAAAGTGAGCCTGCGCATCGGATTTGCCCGTACTGGCTTGGAAAGCGATTTTCACCTGGTGTGCTCCAGAGTTTTCAGAGCTTGCAGTACCTGACTGTGTGATCAGGGCACTGACCTCTTTTGCCTTAGACTGCCGATTTTTTTTTAAATGACAGCAGCCAACACAACAATAGCTGCCGAGTGTGAACAAATAAAAATTAACACCTATTTTTTTTGTCAGATCAGCAAAAGGCATTTTTCGTGTGCCGCAGAGTTTAAGTCATGTTTGCGTGTGCCATGAAGTGGAAATGGTAGGACATCGCTGGCTTTGAAAACGGGTCCTTTCATTTCCTTAAGGAGGTTTTTACCTTAAGTTTATGTCAGTTTTTCAAAGCTTATTTCTTCAGATAGATGTCTGGTGTTTTCTGGTGGTGTGGGAATAGAAACTGAATCAACTCTCTATTGCCTAAGTAACGTAATGCATTCTTCTCTTGGAGAATTCCAGGACAAGGTTCTTTTTAGCGAACTTGATTCTGTTTTAAATGTTTGGCAGCCAGAACGTAACTTAACACCTCACAGATCTGGGACCGTTTCTTTCTCTGGACACTCTACCCTTTGCGTGTGCTGAGAGGCGAGCCAGGCCCCGAGTGGCGTGGGGGCCCTGCGGGTCCCTGGAGCTTGCTGACCCGGCTCCGAGTGCCGTTACTCGGGGGCGGAGGAGCAGGGCCGCTTCCTCTGCCCGTTTTTCCCGATGCAGTACTTTCTAGGAGGTGAATAACGCGATGGAGTTAATCAGTGGGTACGTAACCTCTGAATATTGTTTTTGAACTTTTTGAGATAGAGAGTTGGGCATGAAATAGCCATTGTCTCTCACTTGCAAATTCCCTGCTCCAGTCTCTGCTTTGACATTTCATTTGGTTCGTACTGTTGTTTGGATAGTCTTTGCTCCTGTCCATTATCCTTTAGGTTTTGTATCAGGGTTCAAGGGTGAAGCAAGCCACATTGTTTAAGGTACTGTGGTACACACTACCAGCAGGAATCTTTCTACCACCTCCTAGGCATAGGAGTGGCTGTGGATGCATTGTGCTTCAACTGTGACCCCCAACAGGTATCACCTCCCAGTGTGAGAATTCTGAATCCGCCCGGACTGGTGGGGCTCTGTAGGTTGGGTCTCGTTCTGCAGAGCAAAAGAGTGAAAGGTCACTGGTTCGATTCCCAGTCACGGCACATGCGTGGGTTGTGGGTTCAGGGTGTGTGTGAGAGGCATCCAATCAATGTTTCTCTCTTTCTCCCTCCCTTTTCCTCTCTCCAAAAATAAATGAATAAAATCCTAAAAAAGCGAAAAGAATTTTGATTCCACCCTGCCTTTTCTCCTTCAAGCAGTACCATGTGGCATGTTTTTAAAATTCTATGAAGAAATACCTATTTTATAGAATGTTTAGTTGGTACCAAGTTGTGGTTTCAGCACTGCTTTTGATTCATCCTGTTATTCTGAGCAACTGTTTTTAAAATTTTCTTTTTAATGCTAATTATGTGCAAGTGGGAAGGATATTAATTTATTAGTTGAAAAATTATGAACTAGAAGATAATGATAGGCTAAAAAATGGTTAACTGTACAAGGATTTAAAATTTTTAGTTATGTTTTTACTGGTTAAACAGTACATGTCTGTTGCTAAGTGGTAGGCCTAGGCTGGTTTTACTTGGTTCAGTTCATTGAAATTCTCTACTTGACAAGCGGGAAGATGAGAAGCGGGCCCCACACACCACGTTTTGGGCATCCCAACAAGCAAATACCGTGTCCCTGCGGAAACCCGATACACATCCGGCGGGGCTGAGACCGTGGCCCGGAGCGAAGCGAAAATGAGTGCCAACGCCAGGCATCCCAGCTGGGGAAGAAAAGGGCGTCTCTGTACTAATGGTGTAAAGTCTTCAAAGCGGAACCTAGAACCTTCGACGGTCGGGGTAGGCCTACCTGAGGGCTTAGTAAAGCCATCTTGGTGTTTGTTTTTGTTTTTTCCCCGAGTGGCACTCAGAGATCTTGATACAGATCAGTTGAGAGGATGGAATGATTCTGGGATGAACCTAATTTGTCTGATTTATTCAGAGTTTTCATTGTAGAGGAAGAGCCGGCTTCATCCAGTCCATGTACTGAGTAGTAAGTGCATGCCGTTTATTTATTTATACTTTTTATCGTGGGAATTCTCAAACCCACTCAGAGTCAGAGCAACAAAATAAATAAATCGAACCCGTTTGCCATCTCCAGATTAAATGGTTATTATGACATGCCTGGCGCAGCCAGCTCGGGGTGGAGGTCCCTGAGTGGGGGTGACGGGCGATTAAGAAAACACGACATGATACAGGTTAAGGAAAGGCGGGGCCTGGTGGGGCATTGTCCTTGGATGGAGAGACAATGACTGAACATGGGCTCCACGTTCATCTTGGAGGGGTTGGTTACAAAAAGCTCAAGGAAGTTTCGGAGACATAGGGAGACGCTGCGGGCAAAGACTGTTCCGTTCCAAGGCTATCTAAACGATAAATACGTCTTCTGCAAAAGTTACAGTCGCATTCAGCGGAGGCTTGCAGTTATCTGTTCCCTTCTCACCCCTCGCGGGTTCTGGCTGCCGGCAGCTGCTGGCCTGCCCTGCTTTGTTTGCAGACGCGCGCGGTCAAGGGTGGCCTTGCCGGCTCTCAACCTGAGCATCTGAGCTTGGACGTCAGCCTTCGCCGTCCTCCACCCGTGCCAGTCTTGGCCCCCCCCCCCCCCCCCGTACCTGTGTGTGAATAACTCTCACAGGCAGCATGTGAGGAAGTCTCCCTTTGAATTTAACCTAAGATTGTAGTAAACTAGAACGTTCTTAATAACTCTTAACCTGTTGTTACTACAGCAGATCAGGAGGAGATTTGGGGAGAATTTTGCAAGCATCTCTGAGAAAAACTTAACGTTATGTGGTAGATTTTTGAGAAACTTTGGGGAATGCCTTTTGTTTTGTTGTAGTTTCACTGCAGATTTTCCTAGAGCAGATGTGAGCGTTGGAAATTAGGTTGTTGGACCTACTGCCCTCAATAGGAAATCTTCCGATTTTTGTCAGATGTCTCAGTAGCAGAGATTCTCTCCGATACAGTTCGGCTGGCCGCTGACAAAGCACCCAGGCTGCGAGACTGAAGGAGGCGGTCACGGGCCTGCGATGGCGGTGCTGCCTGGTGGGGGGTGGGGGTGGGGGGTGGGGGCGCTCCGGTGCTTGCCCTGCTCTTGTCCTGGCCGCGTTCTCCATACGTTCAGATCTGTTTTGGGCTCTTCATTCCTGTTTTAGTGAAGGACTGAAAGGCTTGGAATAAAAAGTAGCCAGCCCGCATAAACACACAGGCTACTTTTGGTCTTGACCTCATACTTTCAACAGTATGTCTTTACCAAAAAGTAATTCCTTTACTGTCACTGTACGGCTGATTTTTATTTTATCAGTTAGGTCAAGTGCTGCAGCCAGGAAATGGACGAGTGTGGGAGTGTCACGAGCCTCCCAGGGCCCGGTGGTGGAAGGTAAGGGTTGTGACTCAGGCGGCTCCAAAACTCCTGAGGCTCGCGATGGCCTCCTGTCATCAGGAAAAGAGAAGCCTAAACTGAAGTGCATTCTGTGCCAGGCACCGTGGTGGGGGGTCTGCCCGACCCCCTTTGTTTAGTCTCAGTACCTTCCCAGTGGAGCAGGTGTTAGTCCATGTCGGAGATGAAGTGGTGCCCACTCAGGGAGGCGGAGAATCATCCCAGAGTCGGCAGTCAGTGGTGACGGGGCCGGGATTCTGACCGTTCTGCGTCCTTGCACCTGTTGCTTGTCACTGTCCTCGTGGATGTGTATGCACAATACAGTTTAAATACGTACACACTCACAGAAACATTTAGAACTGTCTCCGTTTTCTCAAAATTTTGAATATACGAAGGCCTTTACCTGAGAACTGTTTTACTATGGAAATCCCAAAATTCTCTTCATTCTGACGATGGGTAGGAGTCCTGTGTTACTGCTCCTAAGAGGGAATTTTATTCCACTCTTTCCAGCAGTTGCTCCACACGGGGGCAGCACTGTGCCAGCAAACACTCGGACCTGCAAGGGAAGCTAATGTTTCCAGGGGTTCTCCCTTCCTAGTTTTCGCGTAGCTCCCTGCAGAAGGGCGTCCTGGGTGTCAAAGCATTAGAACTTCTGCAGAAATGACTTTGAAACCTTGGGGTTATGCTGACCTTCAGGCCGGTTCCTGGGGGTAGTGTACCTTACTACAAGTAGCGCAATTATATTTTCACTCTCTGTTTTGGGTGATTGCACACACCTCATTTTCCTGCAGTGGTTTTACCATTTATACTTTAAGGCTGGTTTTCAGTGAGATACTATTTAAAAGAGAAAAGATAAACTACGAATTAAAAATTCTCACTGCGTGACATCCTGGCTCCACGACCGGGAGCCTGCCTCCCTTGTGCAGTGAGGGGCGTTGGCTTTAGAGTCAGGGAGGGCTCGCAGGGCCGCTGCCTGAAAGCCTCCGGCAAAGGGCCTGGTTCGGGCCTTTGTGAGAGCAGCGCCGCCCCTGGCGGCGGAGCCTAATGGCAGCGGTTGCCATGACGACCATAGTGTTGCTATAAGTTCACTATGGTACAAACTCAGTAAAATGTCTTGTAAGGGAGTCAGACTTCAACTTATTTCCAGGTGCAGATTCTGTTGTCCATTATTTTGAAAGTAAAACTGGATTTATTTTATTTTATTTTTTAATTTTATTTATTTTATTTATTTTTTTAGTAAAACTGGATTTAGAGTGAGGAAACACTCTGGAAGTGTAGGAAAAGAACTCCCATGATGTCAGAATTTAAAAGATTTTCTCCAAGTTTCTACCTGCAAGAAACGTGTGCTTTTGAGTGGTGGTGAATATTCTGTAGTTTTTGCCCGAGCATTAGGATTTTCTGTTTATTATTTGTGGGTTTTCATTTCTGTCTGAGAGGCGTTCTGAGGTAGTCCAAAGTAAGTTAACATCTGACGCCAGAACTGCCAGCCGGGACTCTTCCGACAGCCCCATGTGTGTGCTGGGCCTGCTGCCTGTCCATTCTCCCACGTCCCCGCGGCCGAGGGACCTCGCCCTTCCGTGTCCTGACCTCCTCAGTTCTGCTTCCATCCCTCTGAGAGCTACCCGCGGGGCGCTTCGCTTCCGTTGCCCAGCTCTCTCCGCCAAAGCACAAACTACCGAATTAGTGAAAACCAGATCTTCCCATGTGTTGAGGGCTCTTCCGCACGGGCAGCATGCTCTTACAAGTAGCCTCGACTTGCACCAGTGCAGCCTTTGGCAAAGGTGCCAGTTAAACTGCTGGCCCCTTCTCATTTGAACTTACTCTGCAAAGCTGTTTTATGGAAAGCATTTTTCTTCCCCAAAATCCGTGCATTTTCACCGTGCAATAGCATGCAGAAACAGCTGGGATCATGGCAGTAGTTCTCAGCTGGGGGCGATTTTGCTTCCCAGGGGTTATTTGGCAACATCCGGAGATACTTTTGTGTGTCATCACTGATGAGAGGGGTGCCACTAGGATCTAGTAGGCAGAATCCAGGGGCGCTTTCCGCATCCTGCAGTGCCCAGGACAGCCCCGTGCAGCAAGGAGCCATTTGTTCCGGAATGTCAGCAGTGCTGCGGTTGTGGCAGTCCGGCTTAGGGAAATAGCATGTAGCCCTCAGGGCCAGAGTGGCTGCTGTTCGGAGCCCTCGGTCCGCTGCTCACTAGAAACACGGCCTGGAGCAAGTGATTAAAATGAGCTTCAGCCTTGACCGGGTGGCTGTTCCCTGAAGCATCGCCCCGTACACCGTAGATTCGCAGTTCAACCCCCGGGTCAGGGCGCATACCTAGCTAGGTTGCAGGTTCGATCCCTTGGGGAGGGGCACGTGCAGGAGGCAGCCAATCGATGTTTCTCACATGGATATTTCTGTGTGGTTCTCTCTGTCCCTGCCCCTCCTCTCTCTCTCTCTCAAATCAGTAAACATCCTCGAGTGAAGATTTCAAAAAATAATAATAAATAAATAGAGCTTCAGTTTTCCTGTCTGTAAAATAGAGGTAGTATTGCCTATACTGGATTATGTTAAACATGAAATATTAACAGTTTTTAGTGCCTGACACTTAACTGTTTCTCTTCTTGAGGAACAGACCTGATGTGACGTGCTTTCCGATATTTGTAGCTTTTATTCAGGCATTCGAATATGCCCTTTTTTGTGGTTGGTTCATGAAGAACACACAGCGCTCTCCACGCCGGAGTGGCGGAGTTTGGTGCGGGTGTGCGAGTGTTGGTGCGTGTTAGGTGCGTGTTAGGCGCTGGGTGAGAGTGTTGTAAGAGACAGTGATCTCCGGCTGCTCTGGGTTCCCCAGGCCCCCCGCGCTGGCTATGTTGGGCCTGAATGAGGAGCTGCCGCTGATTGCTGCAGGATTGGGGTGTGGAGCCCCTGCCGTCCCTGGAGGCTGCTCTGGAAAAGGGCCCGCGGCCCACCTCTTGGACTTCCCACGGGTTGGTCTGAATGCTTGTCTGTCTCTATTTACAGAGGAAACAAACGGCTTTGTTTCAATTTGTAGTAAATTTTGTGGAAATCTTTTTCAATGTATTCTCATTTTTAATGCATTGTCTGTTTTTCTTTTATCAATTATTACCAACTTTTTTTAAAAATAAGCTCATTTTGGAAGAGAGTAAGTTTAGGTTTATGGAAAGTTGCAAAGACAGTACAGAAAATTCCCATATACCTTTCCCTCGGTTTCATTTAATGTTAACTTCCTACATCACCATGGCACATTCGTCGAAACTAAACTTTAGCATTGGTACATTGCTGTTAACTGGGGTGTAGACTTACATGAACTTCACACATTTCAACACAAATGCCCTTTTGCTATTCCAGGATTTAATCCAGGATAACAAATTGCATTTGATTACTTCCTTTTATAAAGAGCTGTCTCACTCTGTATTAAAGCATCTTATGGGCAGAAAAGAGCTTCGTAACTGAAATGTGCCCCCTGCCCCTGGAACTGCATAGCACAGTGGTTAAAACTATGGCTGTGGAACCAGGTGGGTGCGGGTTTGCATCCTGGTTCTGCCATTTCTTACTGGGTGGTCTCTCTGGCCTTCTGTGTGTCCTCACCTGGAACACGGAGGTATGGGTGGTGCTCCCGGCGCAGGGCGTGCGAGCCTTAGAGGCCGAGGCTTGCAGAGCACTTAACACACGCCTGGTGTGGCGTGCGTCCTTAGTAACAGGAAAGGTGAGTGTCCTGTGCTGTGTGGTGACTGTGCTGCTGGGCCGTCGTGATTTCAGGGGGCTCCATCTTCACATGGCAAGTTTATTTTTAAAAGATTTTTATTTCTTTCTATACCTTGGGCAAAGCCAGGCGTTGTTTGTCATGTAATCCAGGGCATCTCGCCGACTGAGGCCCCTGAGCCCGTTCACAGTGGTGCTCACACCGCTGCAGAATTGCCTTCCAGAGGCAGTCGTTCAAGGACACGCCTTTAAAGCAGTTTTCATAGCAGCATCCTGAAAGCTGATCTGTTGTACATGGTAATTCAGCAGTGGGCAGAAAAGCTCATGGCTCGTTCATTTCTCTCTTTCTCCTTTGAAAGATTTTGTTTTTTAGAGAGAGGGAGAAAAAGATACATCAGTCGGGTGCCTCTCACGTGCTCCCAAGGGCACCCGGCCTGCAACCCAGGCATGTGCCCTGACCAGAAATCAAACTGGCGACTTCTCGAGGTGCGCAGGCCAGCGTTCAGTCCACTGAGCCACCCCAGCCGGGGCTTGTTCATTTCTTAGTGTCCCTTTAAGATGGTCACAAGGCTTTAATTTGCAGGGGGGTTACTTCCAGAAGGGAGGTAAGTGGTGTGATAATTTTTTTGTTTTATTCATGTTGCAGCATGCTTTAGTGTGATTTTAGGATTTATGGGCCAAGTAACTGATTCTTAGGATTGCCTTTTTATCTGTTTCTTGTAGTTATTTATTGTTTCTTGTAGTTTCTTGTAGATATTTATTTGTAGTATTTTGGCTTTGGAAATATTTGCACTTTGTCAGGTCACATTTTAAGCCACTTTTAAGTAATGAATTTTATTGAGACTTTTGTAAGTCTTTTTTTTTTTAAATATATTTTATTGATTATGCTATTACAGTTGTCCTATTATCCCCCTTCATTCCCCTCCACCCTGAACACCCTCTCCCTCCCACATTCCCCCCCTTCACTTCAGTCCATGTGTCATAAGTTCTTTGCTTCTACATTTCCCATAC
>JAPYXV010001305.1:0-14241 GCA_028533065.1 Trachops cirrhosus | reverse complement strand
GCGGCCTCCGCTGTGTGGCTGTGTTGGGGCGCAGGGTGACTCCCAGTCCGTGCTGCGGGAGCAAAGCCCGGCAGGGAGCCAGCGCTGCCTGGGGCGCGCCTCCCTCTTGGGGGCCTCGCCCTGCACCCCAGCAGCTGAGGGTGTCACTGTGCGGGGCTCACCTGGTGGTAAAAGGATGGTATCAGAGGTTACACCTAGTTCACAGACTAGTCAACCTTGGCTAGCTTGGGTGTCCACCTGTGAGTCACACAGCCTGCGAACTGTGTCCGTCATCCTACCTGGAGCTTATTCTAGGGAACACGCAAAGCACAGTAACCATTTGTTATGTAAAGAGCATGCGCATACTAATTCCTGCCGTAGCGAGATTCCACAGTTTGTTTTCTAATTCTATTTCTCAGTTTCTCAGTTGGTATTCAGTGTGATTTCATGCTGGTGTTGGGCGCACGGCACGGCAGTTAGCCCGTCACATCCTGTACCAAGTGTCCCCACCTGACACCCAGTCCCCACCCAGCTCTCTGCACTGTTATTGGGAAGTTATTGATTGTATTCCCTGTGCTGTGATTACATCCTCCTGACTGGTTTGCAGCCACCGGTGTGCACGTCTCAGTCCCTTCTTCACTTTCCCTCTGTCCCCCGACTCTACAGCTTTAACAAAATAAAGAAAACAAAATACACTTCTCTCTGGAACGTTAATTAAAGTGAACAAAACAGAACAGCAGCCGCCCACGAGCAGCCCTGAGACCGGAGCGCTGGTCGACGTTTTCTCGGTGGAGCGGGGACAGGGCAGTCCCCGCTCCTCGTCACCACCGCTACCTCCTTCTTGGGGCACCTTCGTGGCACATGGGTCCTTTCACGGTGCACGTTGCCAGGTGCATTCCGGGTGGGTGTGACATCACTTGTGGAGCGCACAGGAAGTATAAAACGCAGCGCACTCTGACCACCCTGCTGGGGAGAGCTACTGTCTCACTTAGCGCGGTGACGGGCAGCTCTGGAAGGTGCGTTCTTCACAACCTGCCCCGAACGCTCACCTTAAGAAGCTGAATGTGGTCACGCCCCTGCTCTCACTCCCAGGCTCCCCCGCCCGGTCGTTCACGCGCTCGGCCCTGTGTGTCTATTCCAGCCTACGAGCTGCAGAACTGCCCGGACCCCCCTCCCTTCCAGAACGGGTACGTGGTCAACTCCGACTTCAGCGTGGGCCAGTCCATCTCCTTCGAGTGCTACCCCGGGTACGTGCTCACCGGCCACCCGGTGCTCACCTGCCAGCACGGGACCAACCGAGACTGGAACCACCCTTTCCCCAGGTGTGACGGTAGGTGGGCCGCTCTCCCCGGGAGCCGTGGGGTTTCCCTCGTGCGGGACGGCGCGCTCAGGGTTCAAGGAGCACGTCCCAGGAGTCGCTGGTTCGTTGGACAAATGTTTGTCGGGAGCCAGTGACGTGCGACTCCCTCTGCTCAGTATTCGGGACTCTGTCCTATGCCGGGATAAATTTTAAAAAAAAACAAGGATGAATCGATAGGCCTTGCCCTCAAGGGAATTACAAGGATAGCAAAGTGATAAGTGCAAAGATTTGTTAGGCCAAGCCAGATACCAGCAGACAGCACTGAGGGATTTCGGGTACAGAAGACAGAGTTTGCTCGGGGGGTGAGGGGCGTCCCACGTGAGGGCAGTGGTAGCCCCGTGGTGGCCCCGCCGGACTGTGGGGTTACAGGTGGGAAGCGTCTTCTTATTCTTACCTGGGTGTTTTTGTTGCCGACCTCCCCCGGTAACAGCACCTTGCTTTTGCGTTTGGGAACGCTGGTCTCTGTTCACGGGTGGGGGTTTGAGGCCTGCGCCCTGCTCCGTGACTCAGAGGCGGAGACCGTCCTCGGCAGGAGCAACGAGGGAGCCAGGCAGCGTGTGGGAGCCCTGTCAGGAAGCCGGTGGTGCCGGGCAGCGGTGCGCGCCGGCTGACGGTTCCGGGGCGCAGGGGTCAGGCTGGGCGTGCGGCAGCCCCTGGTCGGCGGGCACCCGGCTCTGAGCGGGTCACTGCTCTGGAGCGTCTGCCTGGCTGCGACTCCCGCCATCTCTGGGGGCTTTTGCAACACCCAGTTAAAGTAAATAGACCAAGGACTTTGCTTAGGAAGAGTGCATATCAAACAGGAAAGTTGCTGTAAACCAGGTATTCCAACATCACAAATACAGTGGCTGTGAATGAAAACACCAACTCAGGGGACCTTTGAAATGCTGAACAGTTACCGCCTTCGGCAAAAAAGGGAATGGGGTCTAGCTTTGCTTTAATTTTGACCGAGGGAGGGAGAAAAAGCAAAACACATCAGTGAGCTCTTTAAATCCTGTTTTCATCTGTGTTTTTCCATCCTATACCATTATAGAAATGACTGTAAGAGAACTTTAGCCGTATTTTTAAGATTATGTTAGCCTAACACAAATTTAATACTGTAAAAATCACCAATGGTGTGATTAAATACAAATGTATAATAGCATTTTAAAATTATTCTATGAAACTCAGAATAGCAGTTGCATATCCAGTGTTTTTTCACTAAAACACTTAAAAAAATCTTCATACCATTTTCCATTTAAAAATTCATATATTTATATGTATAAATTATTTGACTTGTCAGGATTAATTTTTTTTTTGCAATTTTCACCAGAGCCCTTGGTATCCATATGTAAATGGATACTTCTTGGCCTGGTTTAAAAAAAAACAGCATTAAGCATTTAATGAGATTTCATTGCTTCAAATATGTTCCTGACCTAATTAGCCGTTTATCACTGAAATATTTGTGTAGATACTCTTTTAAGGCCTTTTAACAAGTTTGAGCCCTGTCCTAGGATACCTCCCTCTGAAACCCATCAGCACCTTCAGTTACTCAGCTAGTAGGTGGTGGTTTCGTTTTTCCTAAATAAAGGAAATCGTTGCCACGGCAGCGGGGAATGTGGGTGCGTTAGGTAACCCCAACGTGGGCAGGTCTGGTGCTGCACCTCTCCGTGGGGCCAAACGCGTGAGGTCTGGCGGGGGGCCCGCAGCACGCCCCAACACGCGTTCATCTCCGTCCCCCACGCGTGTGGACCCGCGAGGCAGGGACGACGTCTGTGTGTCACAGCGAGCAGACGAAACCCCACTTTCGGACATTTTAAAGAGGCTTCGGAAGTCTCACCTAAAACAAATCGTTTCTTGTTTTATGCATAGTTTCCACACAACCCTTGCATGGGGTCGACCACTGACTGAATGGTCAGCTCCGCACAGGACACACTGACTGAAGATTCTTTTCTTTTTAATTGCATGGGGTTGAGTGTATCTCGAGGTATCGTGACAGTTTGGGGAATATAGTAAGTGAAACAGCTTGGAAGCACCATTCTCCTAGGGCTTTAAGGCCTCAGGGGAGTTGTTTTGACAAAGCAGTTCCCAGGAGATATCTCCTGATCATTCCTCGGTGCGGCCGTGCTGGCCGAGGGGCTTCGGAGCCCTGGAGGCGGTGCCCGTGTCCTCTCTCGGGCTGACCGCGTGGGCCTGCCCTCTCGTCGCCCCCGCAGCTCCCTGCGGCTACAACGTGACGGCGCAGAACGGCACCATCTACTCCCCCGGCTTCCCGGACGAGTACCCCATCCTGAAGGACTGCCTGTGGCTGCTCAGCGTGGCCCCGGGCCACGGGGTCTACATCAACTTCACCCTGCTGCAGACCGAGGCCGTCAACGACTACATCGCCGTCTGGTAGGGCTCTGGGCTCTGTCCTCGCGCCGGCGGGGACTGTCGGGCCACCCTCCCGGCCGCTCGCAGGTCACCCAGGCGCCAGGCAGCGGGGCGGGGGCGGGGGGCGGTGTGGACACCCGAGGGCGCACGCACGGAGAACGGGCGCCACCTGGTGGGTCTGTGCGGCATCGCTCCGAGGGCAGGAGCGCGTCCCGAGGTTATTCGTTTGACACAGTTCGCGGTGGTTGCTTTGCCTGAAGAGCAGCTGGCAGGCTCCTTGGCCATCAGGGGAATGTGCCCCTTCTGGGACTCTGGACGGAGTGTTTACACGTGGCCTCCCCCCCGCCCCCCATCCTCAGTAAACTCAGCGGAGAAGCACCCGGGAGGGGGCGTGGAGGGCTCGGAGCCAGGCTCCCGCCCCTTTCCAGGGAGCTGGGTGGCCTCTGGGTCCCTGAGAGTCCCCTTGGCTAAGCGTGCGTACCTGTGGGAAGGGCCCTCCCCACCTTTGCTTTGGAGGTGAGAGGTTGTGGGCGAGCAGGAGATGCCGTGGCCCTGTGACCTGTGACGGGCACAGGCGCAGGGACCGCCGGGTGCGGGGAGGGGGGGACCCAGGTCTGAGGAGCCAGCAAGTGTTTCTGCGGTAGATGGCCAAGAACACGGGAGGAGTGAACCCGGTTAACAAAGGGGTGTGAGTGCGTGGGTGTGAGTGCATGTGTGCACAGAAGTGTGTGCAGGTGTGTGCATGTGTGTGAGTGTGTGAGTGCATTTGTGTGGGGGGTGCACGTGTGTGTGCGTGTGTGTGCATGCATGAGAGTGTGTGTGAGTGTGCGTTGGTGAGGCTGTGGTGAAGGCAGGGCTGTTCTGCACACTGGATCGGAAAGGCCGCAGGCAGGTGAGGGCTGGGTCTCAGTGGCTGGACCGTCTCAGGAGTGTGGGGCTGAGTGGGGGGAGCTCCGAGAGAGGCGGTGACCACCCAGGAAGCAGGGCTGGTCACGCAGGCCCTTACAGATCACACAGGGGACTTAGAGCTTCCTTCTAGGAGCCAGGCGGGGTCACCGAGGGGCTCTGAGGAGAGTCGTGAGAGCAGATCCGGGTCTCAGCATGCCCAGCCCCCCTAGGAGGGAAACGTGCTTTCTGAGGGCAAGCAGACAGCCTGGCCGCGGAGGGGCCTCCGGGGCGGGGAGGGACGGAGACCCTGAAGTAGCCAGCTGACCGAGAGAAGCTGCCATTTCACAAGCAAAACACACGCCAGCAGCATGAGCAACCAACAGTCCCCCACACTGCCCCGTAGATCTGGGAGGGAGAGACGAGGGTCCTCACGGCTCACCTAATTGGGCTGGCGCCCGTGGGAGGTGCTGGCAGGAAGTCCAGGCAGCTTCGGGGGATTAAACACACATCCCGACGAGTCTAGACAGTGTCCAGTGGATGGTGATGCTTCGTTCAGATGTCAGACGTAGTCGAACTCAGCAGCAAGGTCTCCGTAGGTCTCACCGCCCGCACTGTTGAACTCGGAGGGTCAGCTGTGGGCGAGCGTGGGCAGCCGGCTGGGCGCCTCTGGGTGTGCACACCGGCCCGCGCCCGGAGCCCGGGGGTGCAGGCTGTGTGTTCATGGACGCCGTGCGGGCTCCTCCGGCTCAGACGCCCCGTCTCCGCAGGGACGGCCCTGACCAGAGCGCCCCACAGCTCGGCGTCTTCAGCGGGAACACGGCGCTGGAGACGGCATACAGCTCCACCAACCAGGTGCTGCTCAAGTTCCACAGCGACTTCTCCAACGGCGGCTTCTTCGTGCTCAACTTCCACGGTCAGTGGGCTTTCGCCTCCGAGGGGACAGGGCATTTCGGTTGACTTCGCTCCGGTTCTGGCCAGCGCCCGGGCTCCAGCCGCAGAGCCCGAGCCGGTGCCCCTGCGTTCGGTGCCGCGTTCCCGGGGGCCCTCTGGTGCTTCACGGCAGCTTTATTATTTCGCGCCATCCTGAGCTGCGTTTTCCAGTCAGCGTGGACTCACTCCGAGAGAAGTGGGTTGTAAAGGAAACTCGGATGTGCAGGCGGAGAGGTTCACATGTCCGCACCCGCCTGTGTCACCGCAGACGGGGGGCGAGGGCACCCCCAGGATCTGGAGGATGAACGCGAAGTAATTTAGGAAAAAAGTGTAAGGGTCCTTGCCTCTCCGGAGGTCTGCCCCCACGGGAGTCCCGGGTACACACACAGAGACCTTGTCGCATCTGAATGGGGACGTGGAGCGAGGCCGTCACCGGCCATTTCTCCTACAGAATTCCCTCGCAGGAGGGGCTGGGCGCCGGGGTTCCCGTCGTGAAAGTGCGTACTTTTCTCTTTGACGTCAGACACCCCTAGACGTTAAACTATCCCGTGAGCACGGGTGCTTGCGGATCTTACAAAACCATGATTTACTAATAAATACAGACCTCTGTGTGTGCCTGGGCGTCACAGCAGCGTAAAAAGAACGCCTTCTTAATGGTCTTGTTTGTTCAGCAAATGTAACTGCGGTTTGCTTGTTTGTTTCTTCATAAACGGTCTAGCGTTTCAGCTCAAGAAGTGCCCGCCTCCCCCGGCTGTCCCGCAGGCAGAGATGCTGATAGAGGACGAGGACTTTGAGATCGGTAACGTGTTTCTCATCACGAGGGAGGTCGTGAGCTTCGCTGCCTTTCCCCACCCGCCCCGCCAGGACAGGGCTCGTTCGCGGGAGTGCATGTCGGTCAGAAATGGCCCTGTGGCCCTGTGGCCCTGTGGTGGGCTGCACGCCGAGCTCACCTGTCAGGCAGACACATGTCCCTTTCTCGTGTCCGTGGTTGCTGGTTCCTGTCCTGAGAAGTTGGTGTTTTCGCTTTGAGCACGTTTCCCCAGAGTTCATGCTTTTTTCTCTTGGGCGACGTTTTCCAAGGAACCAGATCCGTGTGACGACCACAGACTAGAACTCCGTCATCTGTGGCCACAGTGATGACGAGGGTGCCCCTGGCCTTTCGCAGACACTGGGATGTGATTGATGGGCATGTCCTATGTGAGAGTTGGAAATTCCGCTTGTCCTTTCCTATCGGTGGCCTTTTTCCTCAGACACCCGTCAGGCCCTTGTGTAGCTTTGCAGGTCATGGCGACCCAGGACTCCTCAGTCCCAGTTACAGGCGCCCCGTCTTGCTGGGACCCCCGCCCCATCAGGCCCCTGGTCAAACCACGGGACCCCGATCCTCCGACGCTCAAGGTGGCTGAGTTGGGGGACCAAGGTCCTTTAGGCCAAGGCCCCTCCGGAGCATTGAAGCCATTCTGTCTCTCAGCGTAAGGGCCCAAATGTCCGTTTCACTTTCATGCCCCGTCGTCCTCAGGGAAGGGGAAGGGACAGCGATGCGTTGGGCATTTCTGTCCCAGACGCTGGCTCAGCGTGAGGTGGCCCTTCTGTACACGAGGAGCGTGGCACGTGCCATTGAGCGGTCTAAAATGAGGGCACGTGTGGGCTCGGGAGCGGTTTGCCCGTGGGCCCGCGGGCTGGGCCCCCGCTCGAGGCCAGAGGAGCGTCATCGCCAGCTAGCTGTTCACTGGCCTCTTCCAGGCGACTTCGTGCGGTACCAGTGCCTCCCGGGGTACACGCTGTCCGGGGCCGACACGCTCACCTGCAAGCTCCGCACCCAGCTGCAGTTCGAAGGCGCGCCCCCCACGTGCGAAGGTAGGTGTGCCCGCGGCCACACGTGTCCGTGTCCCACGTGGAAAACCACGAGACGAGTTGTTGTGAGGAAGCTGCCAATCACCAGTTGCCTGTAGCCGTGGCCATCTGAATAGTTTCTGCAGAGGAATATTTGAGCTTAACACAAATTTGATGCAGATTCGTTGCTCTGCTCACTCAGTCATTTTGAATGTGACGGCCACACAGTGCACATGCTCACTCAGTGGGTGTCTGCCACCCCCACCGACTCGTGCAGTGAGGTCGTCACTGCTCACGCATGCGCACTCCAGCCCACGCTCCTTGGCTGCCAGGTCACATGGGTGTCATGCAAACGTTCTCGTTGTACTAGCAATGGCTGCACTTTTTCCGGACAGGCCCAGGACACATGTGGTTCTCCCACATGCCCCACCTGCATAATTCTCTTGGAGGTCACAGGGCGGTGTCACACTGCTGCTATCAGTCCGTGCCGGCCTCCGGCCGGGTCTGTGCCTGCGCTGAGCACGGTCGGAGCTCGGGAACGCGCGCTCCTTCCCCTCCCGGGGGCCACGCGGGGGGCACGAGGGGCCCACGCCAGCCCGCGGAAGCCGGCTTCACCCGGCTAAGGACGACTTTCACTCTTCTCCCCAGCACAATGCCCGGCCAACGAAGTCCGCACGGAGTCGTCGGGGGTCATCCTCAGCCCGGGTCACCCCGGCAACTACTTCAACTCCCAGACCTGCTCCTGGACCGTCAAGGTGGAGCCGGGCCACAACATCACCGTCTTCGTGGACAGCTTCCAGAGCGAGAAGCAGTTCGACGCCCTGGAAGTGTTCGACGGTGAGTTGCCACGCGGCCACTTAGCCAGGGGGGCCGAGCGCCCTCGCAACGTTTCTGGCGCATGAGCGGCATCCCCCCGAGCAGGAAACGAGCCCCCTCGCACTGCGCAGTCTCAGAAATCCAGCGCCTTGTCAACCACGGACACTCTGTTAGGGTGGCAGCTTTCAAACAATCAGAATGCGGGCGACGCTCTGAAAATGTGTGGGCCTGCTTGAACCCCCTCTGCTCCTTTCGTGCGGGGTCTACCACCGGACTGTCCCCTGCAAGAATCCCATTGACTGAGAGGGCAGTTTAGGGAGTTCTAGACTTAGGGAGTAATGATACTTTATTCAACCTAACATTTCACTGGGAATATATACATACGATGGCTCACAGAGATTTTTACACGAAAAGTGCTACGGAGCCTTTCAGGAATAATTTTTTAAAACTCTGCCTTACACATTTTTAGACAGTTCTAATAAGCTTTCTCACATAACGGTGCTGTGCCTGGAAAGTAAAGTGTGGTTGAATTGTCAATTCGAAATGAAACCGATATTCATATTTGTCTCCATCATCCCCCAGAAAAGTAGACCAACATACAATTATGGCTGTGCGTAATGATAGGGTTTTCACGTGTTTTGACAGATTTGTCATTGCGTTAGATAAATTACAATCAAGTCAGTGAAAATAAATAATTACTGTAATTGGTTCTGCGTGCATTCGTACGCCTCTTACCGACTGGTGACTGCAACGCCACGTCGCTCAGACGGGCAGACTCCTCACAAGTCAACTTGTGTATTTCCAAACGGGAACTGCTAAACTGGGAATCGCATTTACAGGTATGTACCTAGAAACACAGGACCGAAGAAGAGTATTTCCATTTTCAGAGGGCTTTGTGTCCAGTAGCCTCCCTTGTCCACCTTCTCAATCACCCGCAGGCGACCGCGGTCCAGAAACGTTAAGGGGAAAACTGTACAATCTGTGAGTTGTGAGCTGCACTTTCTCCGCAGTAGGGTGACGGACCCTCGCAGGCCCCCCTCACTGTGCCCCGGGACACGAGACGTCCCTTCGTCCAGCGTCTCCGTGCGACACAATACACGCTCCCCGCCCCGTTTGTCAGGAAGCAGCCGTCTGGGTGGCCAGGCCGACGGTGCCGGTGCCTCGTTCTGCCCCCCTTGTTTCATTTAACGATGGCCCCAAAGCACAGGGGCGGTGATGGCGGCGGCTCCGATCTGCCCACAAAACCACAAAGTGCTCCCTTCCGGCGGACAGTGTGCGTGTCGGGAAAACACGGGGCCCACGGGGTCCGGTCCCACCCGCAGAGTCCACGGGGGTCTCGTGTTCCCCGCGGGTGAGGGGACGGCGGTCCCGTGACACACAAGCTGTTTCCCCGGCCCCCCCAGTCCTCCGGAGGAAGGGACGTAGTGAACCAGCCAAGTGCCGAGCGGGCTTCTTCCAATGAGGGGCCAGGCAAGCAATTCTGCGGCCAGTTGGGTGTCTGAGAAATAAAGCAGGCGAGCAGCCCACCTCAGGGTGTGTGTGTGTGTGTGAGTGTGCACACGTGTGTCTGTGTGCGGGCGTGTGCCTGTCATGCTGCCTGTAATGGGACATACTTAATGATTATTTTGGATCTGTGGACATTCCTCTGGTCCACCTTAGTGGCATTAGAGTTCAGCTGACAGGCTTCTAAACTGTCTGCTACCAGGAGGAGTCATCATCGATGGTTTGTGCCTTGAATGCTTATGATCTGATCTCCCCCAAATAAAGACAGATCACACCCCTGGGAAACCACCAGCGAAGTAGATAATGGAGACGATTTTAAAGCATCCGCTGTTGAAATCATCATAGATCTACGCCTGTCCGTGTTTTTGTCTCAAAGATGTTTCTGTACCATGGAAGGTCAGCATTTCGTGGGGGTGTTTTCTAGGCGCTGGAAGTTTTGCTTCAGCAAATGTCACATTCCCTGTGTGTGTCTCTCTGTTTTTGTGAGACCGGGGCTCTTTTACAGCTCACAAGTGGACAAAAAAAACCGTTGAATGTATTGATTGCAAAACTTATTAGCCTGGGAGTATCTTACTCTCTACAGTTCCCGTAGTGGATGTTTCTCAATTAAAAAAAATACATTTACATCATTATGGATCTCCACTGAGAAGGGTGTCGAAATATAGACTGTGGTGTCACTGGTAGAGGCCCAGTCGTCTCCGCCCGGGTGACAGAACTGTGTACAGCGCTTGTCCCCCGGACTCGGCTGCCGTGTTTTCCGCAGCTGCCCTGTGGGAGGCTTGCTCCGAGACAACAAAGGGAGCGGGTGGAAGCGATGAAGGCTCGGTGTTAAATCACCGGTACCCGGAACTGTACCCTGGAGCTCTGTCATTTAGCGTGACATTTTCGACTTTTATAAATTCGGGTTAATTGCTTCCCAGCAGCGTGTATTTTCAGAATGCACATCACCTCGGCGCGCAGCAATGTCAGGAAAACCAGCCCAGGAAACACACTGCTGTCTCCTCCGTTACGAGCACGCCCACCCTGTCCGGGAAGCTGGCCCCGGGACAGCCTTCCGCTTCAAGGAGCGTTTCGCTCGGCCCACCTTGGTTGTGACGAAACACTGCCCCTCGTCTGCAACGGGCCGGTCTGGTTCTGATTCCCAGGGCCGCGCTGGCCCACAGCCATTCACTTCCCACGGTCCTGAAGCGGGAGGTCGGGACCCAGGGGTGGGCAGGGCTGGCTCCCCCTGAGGCCCCTCTCCTGGGCGTGTGGACGCCGTCTTCCCCGTGTCCTCACACGGGCGACCCTCTGCGTGTGTCTGCGTCCCCTGCGCCTCTGCTTGTGAGGGCCCTGGTGTTGGATTGGGTCCCACCCTAGTGGCCTCGGTTAACCTTAATGATGTTTTGAAGACCCTATTTCCCAACAGTCATTCTGAGGTCCTGACAGTCGAAGGTTAGGACCTCACATAAATGTGGGTGGTGGGGAGACGAAACACAGTCTGGTCCGTAACAGCTTTGTCTGGAAATAAATCACTAGCACCCCTCTGATTGGGCCTCACGCCAAGAATGAAGCTGCCATTTCTCAGCCACGTGGCCCGAGTGAAACGTCTGCGTACATATCACCTGCCCTGACGGAATTGTGTCACATGTAACGGAGGCCACAACCTCCTTCCCATGACACGTTTCCTGGGCAGGAGCGGGGTGGTGAAGGAGGGCCATGAGGCTTTCAGACCAGAGCCAGGTCAAGTTCACTAACAGTAGATGAGACCCCGAGGCCAAGTTCATTAACAACATGAGACCTCAGGTCAAGTTCACTAACAGCAGATGAGGCGGTGGGTCAAGTTCATTAACAGCACATGAGACCCTGGGTCAGTTCACTAACAGCACATGAGACTCTGGGTCAAGTTCATTAACAGCAGATGAGACCCCAGCAGGGTGAGGGCAGCTCAATATCTAGCTTCTCTCAGGAACTGACATTGAGTCCTGACAGCGATGAACAGAATAGAGTGAACGACAGGCTCCATTTGCTTTTTCAAAACTAAAAAAAATGTAAATGTAGGTATGAACTCATTACTGGGTGTGATGAATTTTAGGATTTCATTAGCTTTACCTTAGTCTGCTTTTGTTTTTTTTTAAGGAAGCCAGGAATACAGATAGATTCAGGACCCCTCCATATCTGCCTCTCGCAGAGGCGTCAGCACTGTGTCACAGGCTGGTGCCCGTCCCTGCACTTCCTTCTCCCTCCCGGTCACCTGCCCTGCGTCACCCTCTGCCATCCGTGTGCAAACACACACTCACACGTGCCACGAAAAGCAAGGCTGGAACACATGTTCTGTTGTGAAAATAACATCTCTGCCCACGTGCTGTAGTTTATAGAAATGGAATTAGCCCTTCCGTGTCACTGGGTGTTACCGGGTACCCTCCAAAGCGACCGTGTCCGCCTGTAGGGCCACCACTATTCGCGGAAGCTTCCGTTTCTCCGTGTGCACACAAGGGTGTAGATGCTGCTGGTGATAGAAATTGCGTTTATTTTTCCGATTACCACTGTTTTACAGATGAGGTTCATTTCACGTAAGTATTAGGCTGGTAGTGGCATAAGCACTGATGTTGCTCTGACTGGTTATTTTTATGACGGAGTACAGTTGCTGCGATATCCACTAGTCATTTTTTTCTTCGCCTTGGAAATGAATAGCTGCATGGTGTATGTTGACACCCCAGCGCGACAAAAAGCTAGGACCCCCCTGCCCGCTGTGCACGCCCCCCGCTGAGCTTCGCTCCTCCTCTGTATCCGGCAGGGCCCTCTGGGCAGAGCCCCCTGCTGGTGGTCCTGAGCGGGAACCACACGGAGCCGCTGAATTTCACGAGCCGGGGCAGCCAGCTGTTCCTCCGCTGGTCCACCGACCACGCCACCAGCAAGAAGGGCTTCAAGATCCGCTACGCAGGTGAGTGGGCGGAGCGTCTGAGCGGAAGTGAGCTGCGTCGCGGCGCACGATTCGATGGGCGTGTACGACGTAAGCCCACGTTGCCAAGGGGGACGATAAACTGCAATGGAAACAGTGAGGTGGGAAACTCTCTGAGTGATGTTTCTAAATGAATTTAGGGAAAATCAACCATTGAGGGATAATTTAAACATGTAGCGTTCACAGCATACACCACTGAATTGCAGATCATGGAAAGCGAAGCCATTCCCCCCAAGATATGATCACATAAATTAAATTTAAAGTATGTCGAAATGCTAAGGGAACAAGCAGGAAGATGCAATCATCATGCTGTTAGTTTTACAAAGGATAACAATCCTTCACTATCAAAACTTGGTCTTTTCGTGGATCGCCCGTCTGCATGCCTCTTTACGTAGCGTGCAGACACTGTAGAAATGACATGTGACACGCTGGTTCCCGTGTACACCTGTCAGTGTTATCGGAGCTCCCAGACGTTCACGCTGCCTGATACAAGAGCAGTAGACTGACGATTTAAATTTCCGACGTGTTTTCGTGAAGAAGCAGAAAACCTCAACGTTGCCCAGCCTCCCGGAACTCGGCCACACCCAGTGGGCAGAGCCGGGACACGCTCCCTAAGGAAGGTGCCCGCGTGCACCCCGGATTGAGCGGCTCCTCTCACCGGGGGCGGCGCAGGCCCTCAGTGGCGGCTCTCATCATCCGTGAGGAGCCACACTCTGAGGGAGAAACGGGAAAATGTCAGAGTGAGCTTTCAGCTCTCTCTGGCTGGTGGAACGGTGAACAGCTCCAAGGCTTTGGACGGCTCCTGGGTGAGGACAGGGGGCGTGGATGGAATTCACTTTCTCCCCTGGAAAGTTTAACAAGAGACACTCGGGCTGCTGGTTCCCCCCACTCTCAAAGTCACCACTCTAAACAGCGCCCAGCTAAGAGCTTACCGGTGAGGCTGGCTTTTGTCGGAGTGAGTGAGGGGCGTCAGGGCCAAGGTGGGACCTGGTTCACCCAATCCCTGGCTTCAAGAAGTGAGCAGACCTTCAGAATGGTCAGACCTCTTTTCCCGTCCTCAGAGTTGGCCTGTGCAGGGACGTTCTGGTGACCACGGTGGCCCACGTGTGTCTCTGAGACCACATTTGGGCCTGCGTGTGTGCCTCACACATGGAGCCCCCGTGGGACGGCGCACTCAGAGCCTCTTCCTCCAAAGGACCTGGGTCCCCCACATCCCACACTGCCTTGAGTTTATCGGTTCAGTTCGGCCGAGGGGAGTTCATGGGCTTTTGTGCAGCACAGAAACTGGTGTTGTAAGAATGAAGTGACTTTCTTTCTCTTAAATAAGGTGCAGAGCCTTCAGCCACCGAAATGTCTTGATTTGTGTAAGACTGTTATTTCAGCATATTCCTGTCTCTTCATTTTAAAAAATCCCCCCCAACATGGATAACTAAAGCTACTACAAGATTTTCATTGACCTGAGTAGTGCATTTTTTCTGAGATTTGCTCGAACCCCAAATCTGAAGAAGAACCTTAGCATCTACATTGCTGTGCAATTCCCTGCGAGGCCCACTCAGTGGCCACGGCGCGGAAGCAGCTGTGGCCCTGACTACGCAGCGTCACACCCTTCACTTTTCTGTGTTTTGGTGATGCGTTCTCCTCGTGC
>JAPYXV010001304.1:0-14242 GCA_028533065.1 Trachops cirrhosus | reverse complement strand
GCCCCAGGCACCAATCTGTGTACTCCCAAGCACTCCCTTTGGCGCCCACCGAGGAGTTCCTGCACACATGTGTCCCTTCACGGGTGTGTACGCTGGCACCTCTCACCAGGGTTCAGGCTTCAGGCGTGCTCTTCAGCACTCCTTCGATAGCTCCCTGGGGAGTGTGCATCCGCTCGCCCCCCTTCCAGGTTTATGGGTGTGAACACTGTGGATTCTGAGGGGCTGGAATCTCCCCCGAATTTACATCCTGGGCACCAGGGATCCCGCAGAATGCCTGCGCTTTTTTCGAGCTCACGGGTGTAGGCACCCAGATTTTTACTCAAAAAAGTAGCTCCGGGTTGTAGCACCGGTGCAAGCCACGATGGTCCCCGGACCCTTTGTATTGGCGCCTCTACCTCCGAAAGCTCAGTGCGGAGCGTGCGCCGCGGCTTCCAGGTTCTGCTTATGCTGTGGATTTTGGGGGATTTGAGCCTCCCCCCACATCCCAGCCTGGGCACCGGAGATCCCACAGAACGCCCGTGCTTTTCGTGCTCACGGCTGTAGGCCCCAAGCCATTTACCCAAACAATAACTCTCTCTGGGTTGGGGCGCTCCCACAAAGACCTGCCGTCTTTGGCTCCACTGGCTGGGCTGCGATCTTCCCCCAAGCCCCGCTCCGAGGTCCCCCGGATCTGCACTGCTCAGTCTTTGTTTGGCTAGGGAGGGAGCGGATGACCCAGCTCCCCTACCCCGAGAGCCTTGCGGCAGCTCCCAGGGCTCTGGGGCTAGGGCTGCGACCTCCCTGGTCCCCACGCAGATCACTGGGCTGCTATTATCCTGCAGTAGTCTCCTTACCGTCTGGTCTTTCATGTCTGCTACAATTTTGATTTCTTATTTTCATGTATGCTGCAATGTCCTCTGTAGTATGGTTAGGTTTTTCTGTCTTTTGAAACGGGAGGTGGTGTGTGCTCCCTCCTACCACGTCGCCATCTTCTTCTGCCTCCGGGGCTCAAAGGCACTTTTGTACACCAACACTGAAATACCTGAAGCAGATATCAGGGAAAAAATCTCATTTCATACAGCAAAAAGAAAAATAAAGTACCTAGGGATAAACCTAACCAAGGATATAAAAGACCTGTACTTAGAAAACTACACAACTCTGAAGAAAGAAATTAAGGAAGTCACAAATAAATGGAAGTGTGTACCATGTTCATGGATTGGAAGAATTAACATTATCAAAATGTCCATACTACCCAAAGCAATTTATAGAATCAATGCAATCCCTATTAAAGTACCATTGACATATATAGAGAACCAATGTGTATGGCAGTGACAAATGTGGCTCAGCCCTGATTTGGAAAACCAGCAGGCACAAGGCAGCACAAAGGAACCAGGCCCACAGATTGGCTTTCACATGGGAAACCAGGACTGCATTGTACCTAGGCAACTTTGAGGTTTGCTTTTGCTAAAATTCCCTCACTCTGAATTGAAGCAGCAAATGTTTACTGCATATCTTTACAGTAACTTCCTAAAGTCTGTGCTAATTCTCCCAAGGACAGAGTGTAACCAGATCAATCATTTTTATTGTTCCCTTACATTTGCAACATTTTTTTCTTTGTTATCTGTAAAAATAACCAGCAACATCATATCCTTTGTTATCTCAAAAATGTAATCATTTAAGCAAACCTAGGCATAATGAATGAGAACCTTCTTTGATGTATGCTACTAGAAAGCAATAAAACCCTGTCCATGCAAGGGTCAGGGCAGTCTCTCACTCAAGAGAGTGGCCATGCCATCCCTTTCTCTCCACAGGACTTCTGCAGTCTATGTGATATTGTTCGTCGCATCCACAACACAGGAGACACTGCTAGTCAGAGTCCACATCAGACATATTTCCCAGATACAGAACAAACATTTCAAAAATTTATATGGAACCTAAAAGATCCTGAAGAGCCTCAGCAATTTTGAGAAAGAAGAACAAAATATGAGGGATCACAATACCTAGTATCAAACTGTATTACAAGGCCACTGTAATCAAAACATTCTGGTATTGGCATAAGAACAAACACATGGACCAATGGAACAGAATAGAGAGCCCAGAAATGAACCCAAGTCTCTATGGTCAATTAATATTCAACAAAGCGGGAAGGAACATAAGAGGGAATAAAAATAGCCTCTTCAACAATTGGTGTTGGGAGATCTGGACTGCTACATTAAAAAAAATGAAACTCGAACACCAATTTACACCATACTCAAAAATAAATTCAAGGTGGATAAAAGACTTAAATATAAGTCATGACACCATAAAAATCCTGGAGGAAAACATAGGCAGGAAAGTCTCAGATATTCCATGCAGCAATATTTTCACCAATACATCCCCTAGAGTAAGGGACTTAAAGGAAAGATTAAACAAATGGGGCTTCATCAAAATAAAAAGCTTCTGCATGGCTAAAAAACAGCATTAAAATGAAAACATAACCAACTATATGGGAAAAAAATATATTCCAATGATACCTCAGACAAGGATTTGATCTCCAAAATATATAAAGAACTCACAAGACTCCATTCCAGGAAGACAAAGAACCCAATTAAAAAATGGGCAAAAGACTTGAACAGACACTTCCCCAAGGAGGACATACAGAGGGCCGAGAGACTTATAAAAAGATGCTCAGCATAACTAGCCATCAGAGAGATGCAAATTAAAACCACAGTGAAATATCACTTCACACCAGTCATAATAGCCATCATAAACAAATCAACAAACAATAAGGGTTGGAGAAGACATGGAGAAAAGGGTACCCTCCTAATGCACTGTTGGTGGGAATGCAGACTGGTGCAGCCCTTGTGGAAAACAGTATGGAATTTCCTCAAAAAATTAAAATTGGAATTGCCTTTGACCCAGCAATACCACTGCTGGGTTTATATCCTAAGAACCCTGAAACACCAATCCAAAAGAACCTATGCACCCCAATGTTCATAGCAGCACATTTTACAATAGCCAAATGCTGGAAGCCCCCCAAGTGCCCATCAGTGAATAAATGGATCAGAAAACTATGGTATATTCACACAATGGAATACTCTGCAGCAGGAAGAAGAAGGAGCTCCTATTCTTTGCAACAGCATGGATGGAACTGGAGAGCATTATGCTAAGTGAAATAAGCCAGGTGGTGAAATGCAAATACCACATGATGTCACCTATAAGTGGAACCTAATCAACATAACAATTAAGGAAGCGAAATATAACCAGAGACATTGAAATTAAGAACAAACAGAGAGTCACCAGAGGTGAGATGGGAGGGGATAATGGGGGGAAAAGTGTGAAGTATTTTCAGGAACAACTATAAAGGACACATGGACAAAACTTAAGGAGAGGTTGGAATCAGGAAAGGGAGGTGGGGATGGCTGGGGTGGTGGGAAATGTGGTGGGGGAGTCAGAAAACTGTACTTGAACAACAATAAAATTTTAAAAATGGGGAAAAAAGAAAACCTCTTTGAAAGTATAATGACAGAAAACTTCCCTACATGGGTGAGAGAAAAAGTTATGGAAGTTCAGGAAGCACAGAGGGTCTCAATCAAGATGAACCCAAAGAGACCCACTCCAAGACACATCATAAAGAAAATGGCAAAATTTAAAGACAAAGAGAATCTTAAGGAACCAAGGGAGAAACAGCTAGTAACAAACAAAGGAGTTCAAATAAGAGCTATCAGGTGATTTCTGAACAGAAGCACTAGAAGAAGCAAGGGAATGGCTAGAAATAATCCAAGTAATGAAAAGCAAAGATCTGCAACCAAGACTCCTCTAACCAGGAAGACTGTTATTTAAAATGGAAGGAGAAATATAAGGAACATCCCAGGCCAAAAAGGAAAAAGAAATAATAAAAAGGCTAACAGAGTACATCTTCACAAACCAGCAGTGGAAGAGACTTTAAAGGGACTACTTTAACTAGATGAAGAAAGAGTGAGAGTGAGAGCGAGACAGAGAGAGGAACACAGATATAAAGGGGAAAAATGGCAATAAGTAGGTACCTATTGATAATAACTTTAAATATAAATGGATTAAATGCTCCAATCAAAATACATAGGATAGTTGAATGGACAAGAAAACATGATCTGCATAACACCGTATACAAGACAACCATATCAGAACAAAAGATATACACAGGCTGAAATTGAAGGGATGGAAAAAATATTCCAAGCATCCAAAAAAACAAATGGATATGAGAACAAAAAACCTGGGGAAGCAATTCTTACAACAGGGAAAAGACTTCAAAACAAAGGCCATAACAAGAGACAAAAAAGAGACAGTTTGACACTAGAAATACTTAAGGGATCAGTCCAGCAAGAGGATATAACCCTTTTGAACATACATACACCAAATGTAGGATCACCTAAATATATAAGAAAAATTTTAGAGGACTTTAAGAAAGAGATCAACAACAATATTGTCATCATAGGAGGTTTTAACACCTCACTTTCAAAAATGGATCATCCAAACAAAAAAATCAACAAGGATATTGTGGCATTAATTAATTTATTTATTTATTTTTATTATTTTTCAAGTACAGTTGTCTCCTTTTCTTCCCACAACTCAACTTCCTCCACCTCAATGAAACTGACTTCCTACCCTCGATCCCACCCCACTTTGACTTTGTCTAAGTGTTCTTTATACATGTTCCCTGACAACCCTTTCCCTTCTTTCTCCCATTATTCCTCTCCCCTACCTTCTCTGGTTAATGTCAGTTAGTTCTTAATTTCAGTGTCACTGGTTATATTTTGTGTGCTCACTTGTTTTGTTGATTACTTATAGGTGAGATCATATGGTATTTTTCTTTCATTCACTGCCTGGCTTATTTCACTTAGTATAATGCTCTCCAGATCCATCCACACTGTTGCAAAAGGGAGAAGCTACTTATTTCTTTTTGCTGTGTAGTATTCAATTGTATAAATGTACCATAGTTTTTGATCCACTCATTTACTCATGGGCACTTAGGTTGCTTCCAACACTTGGCTATTGCAAATTGTGCTGCTATGAACATTGGGGTGCATAAGTTCTTTTGGACTGGTGTTTCAGGATTCTTAGGGTATAACCCTAATAGTGGAATTGCTGGGTCACAGGTATTTTCATTTTTTAGGGGTTTTTTTTTAGCAAATTCTACACTATTTTCCATAGTGGTGGCATCATCTGCATTCCCACCAACAGTGTACTGGTTCCATGTTCTCCACAACATCACTAGTGTTTATTGTTTGTTGATTTTTTTATGATGGTGTTCTGACAGGTGAGAATTGGTATCTCATTGTGGTTTTAATTAGCTTCTCTCTGATGGCTTGTGATGTTAGGCTTCCTTTCATAAGTCTCTGAGCCCTCTGTATGTCCTCCTTGGAGAAGTGTCATGCAGGTCCTTTGTCCATTTTTTAATTCGGTTTTTGTCTTCCTGGTGTGGAATTGTGTGAGTTCTTTATATATTTTGGAGATTAAAACCTTGTCTGAGATATCATTGACAAATATGTTTTCCCATAGGGTTGGTTTCTTTTCATTAGCTGATGTTTCCTTTAGCTGTGCAGAAGCTTTTTATTTGATGAAGTCCCATTTGTTTATTCTTTCCTTTATGTCCTTTACTCTAGAGGAAATATCAGTGACAATACTGCTATATGAAATATCTGAGATATTCCTATCCATGCTCTTCTTGAGGACTTTAATGGTGTTGCAACTTATATTTGTCTTTTATCCATCCAAAATATCCATATCCAAAAATAAACTCAAGTCTTTGACTTGAGTTTATTTTTGTGTATGGTGTAAATAATGATGCTCTAGATCAATGGACTTAATTGATACTTACAGAGAATTTCATCCCTGCAAAGAGAAAAATATACATTGTTTTTGAATGTACATGGATCATTTACAAAGATAAATCATATGGTAGGACACAAAACAAGTATTAATAAACTCAAGAAAATTGAAATCATATCAAGCATCTTCATAATCACAATGGCTTGATACAAGAAACCAATCTAAAGGAAAAAACCTCAAAATTTCATGTACAGGCAGACTGAATAATGTGTTATTAAATTATGAATGGGTTAACAATGAGATCAAGGAAGAATTCTAAAAGTATCTGGGAACAAATGAAAATGAACACATATAGCACCAAACCTATGGGATACAGCAAAGGCAGTCCTAAGAGGGAAGTGATAGCAATACAAGTCTACCTGAAGAAGATAGAAAAATTTCAATTAAACAACCTTACTCTACATCTAAATAACTACAGGAACAGCAACAAACAAAACAATTAGACAGTAGAAGGAAGAAAATAATCAAGTTCAGAGTAGAATTAAATGATATAGAGACTTAGAAAACACTTCAAAGCATCAATGAATCTAGGAGCTAGTTCTTTGAAAAGATAAACATATTTGATAAACCTTTAACCAGATTCATCACAAAAAAAAGGGAGAGGATTCAAATAAATAAAATCAGAAACAAAAGAAGAAAAGTAAGAACTGATACCAAAGAAATACAGGGGATTGTATGATATTACTATGAATAACTATATGCCAAGAAATTGGACAATCTGAGCAAAATGGATACATTTCTAGAAACATACACTCTTCCAAAACTGAATCAAGAAGAAAGCCTGAACAGACTGATAACAACCAGCAAAATTGATGCAGTAATTAAAAAACTCCCAGCACACAAAATCCTGGGCCTGATGGCTTCAAGGTGAGTTTTACCAAATGTTCAAAGAACAAACTCCTATAATTCTCAAACTATTTCAAAAAATTCAAGAAGATGGAAGACTCTCAAACTCTTTATAAGGCCAGTATCATCCTAATTCCAAAACCAGGTGAAGACACAGCAGAGAAAGAAAAGTAGAGGCCAATACTTCTGATTAACATTGAAACCCAGCAATACATTAAAGATCATACACCACAATCAAGTGGGATTTATCCCAGGGATGCAAGGATGGCACAATATTCACAAATTGGTAAACATAACACCACATAAATAAAATGAAGGACAAAATCACATGATCATATCAACAGATGCAGAAAAAGCATGTGATAAAATCCAGCACCCATTTATTATAAAAACATTTAGCAAAGTAGGATTAGAAGGAGCATACGTCAACATAACAAAGGCTATATATGAGAAACCTACTGTGAACATTATCATCAATGGCAAAAACTAAAAGCTCTCTCTTAAGATCAGGAACAAGACAAGGGTGTCCATTTTCATCACTCTTATTTAACCTAGGACTGGAAATCCTAGCCAGAGTTATTAGACAAGAAAAAGGAATAAAAGGCATCCAAATTAGAGAGGATGAAGTAAAAATGTCATTATTTGCAGATGACATGATAATATACATAGAAACCCTACAGTCTCCACTGAAAATCTACTCAACTTAATAAGTGAATTTTGCAAAATAGTGGAATATAAAGTCATTATCCAAAAATTTATCACATTTCTGTACACCAACAATGAACTATCAAAAAGAGAAACTAAGGAGGAGCCTTGCACCGGTGCGGGGTGTGGCCACCCAAGGCCCAGGGGTGCAGTGCTGCCTGTTCCCAAGGGGCGCGGAGGCTGGCAGCCCCGTACGCCCAGCACCGCTGACAGTGCCCCACGTTGGGGCCGCCCTCGTGGTGGTGGGGGAGGGGGGGCAGTGGCGGGCGCGGTGGACTGTGTGGTAGGGATGGTGCTCCTTCCCGAAGTAGTCAGGGCACAGGGGCGCGGGAACGAGGGGAGCAGCCAGGCACTCCCGCTTCCCGGTGCGGATTGGGGTCGCAGGCAGATCCGGGCAACGCCGGGGCTCGTGCACAAACGTTGGAGACCGGAAGTGATTGTGTCTTCTCAGGGGTCTCCCCCAAGACACTAGTCACAGAGGGACAGTGGCTGCTTGCCAGTCAAGAACCTCGAACCCACCCCTCAGTTCGCCGTGTCCCTTCCCTCCCTCCTTCCCTCTCTAAGATCATCCTCGGGTGAGGATTAAAAATAAATAAATAAGGTGCAGAACTAAAAAAAAAAAAAAAAAAAGAGAAACTAAGAAAAAGCCTTATTTACTATAACAACAAGAAAAATAAAATACCTGGGAATAAATTTAAGCAAGGAGATAAGAAACCTGTACTCTGAAAATTAAACACTGAAAGAAGAAACTGAAGAAGATCAAATACATAGAAGCATGTATTGATATGGGTTTTGAAGGATATAGATATGGATATGAATATTGAAGATTCATGAATAAGAAGAATTAACATTATTAAAATGTCCATACTACCCAAAGCAATCTATAGATTCAATGCAATTCCTATTAAAATACCAATAGCTTATTTCATAGATCAAGAATAAATATTTTAAAAATGTATATGGAACCAATAAAGACCCTGGTTAGCCTCAGCAATCTGGAAAAAGAGAAACAAAATTGCAGGGATCACTATACCTGATACCAAACTATACCAAACCAGACCAAACAGTCTGGTTCTGGCATAAGAACAGACACATAGATCAGTGGAACAGAATAGAGATCCCAAAAATAAACCCATGTCTCTATGGTCAACTAATATTTGACAAATGGGGCACAAGCATACAATGGAGTAAAAATAGCCTCTTCAATTAATAGTGTTGGAAGAACTTACTAGTACATGCAAAAAAGAAAAAAGAAAGAAAGAAAGTAGACCACCAACTTATACCACACACCAGAATAAACTTAAAATGGATAAAAAAAACATGAATATAAGTCATGATACAATATAAGTCCTAGCAGAAAACTTCGTAAAATCTCAGATATCCCACACAGTAATATTTTCACTGATACGTCCCCTAGAGCAAGGGACATAAAGCAAAGAATAAACAAATGGGACTACATTAAATTAAAAGGCTTCTGCATGTCTAAAGAAACCATTATCCAAATGAAAAGGAACAAGTTTTATAGGAGAATATATTTGTCAATGATACCTCAGACAAGGGTTCAATCTCCAAAATATATAAAGACTTACATGACTCCACACCAGCAAGATAAACAATCCAATTAAAAAATGGGCAAAGGACCTGAACAGACACTTCTTTAAGGAAGACATACAGGTGTCCCAGAGACATATGAAAGGATGCTCAGCATCACTAGCCATCAGAGGGATGAAAATTAAAACCACAATTAGATACCACTTCACACTGGTGAGAATGGCCATCATAAACAAATCAACAAACAAATGCAGATGAGGACATGGAAAAAATGGAACCCTAGTACACTGTTGGTAGGGAAGTAGGTTGGTGGAGCCACTGTGAAAACAGTGTGGAATTTCCTCAAAAAACTAAAAATGGAACTGCCTTTTGACTTGGCAATTCCACTGCTGGGATTAAACCTTGAGAATCCAAAACTACCAATTCAAAAAATCTATGCACCTCAATATCCATAACAGTGTTATTTACAATAACCAAGTGCTAGAAAGAGCCTAAATGTCCATTAGTAAATGAGTGTATTAAAAAACTATGGTACATTTACACAATGGAATACTATGTAGCAGAAAGAAAGATGAAACTCCTACCCTTTGCGACAGCATGGATGGAACTATAGAGTATTATACCAAGTAAAATAAGACAGGAGGTGAAAGACAAATACCAAATGATCTCTCCTATAAGTGTAAACTAATCAACAAAACAAATAAGCAAGCAAAATAGAACCAGAGACATGGAAATAAAGAACAAATTGACAGTGACCAGAGGGATGGAAGAGGTGGGTAATGGAGGAAAGAAGAGGAAGGGTTAAGTCAAGGAACACGTATAAAAGACCCATAGACAAGGACCACAGGGTGAGGATTGAATGTGGGAGGGGGCTGCACAGGGCAAGGGAGAGAAATGAGGGGAAAATGATGACAGTGGTAATTGAACAACGATAAGCTATTTTTTAAAAGAAATGGGCAAAGGACCTGAATAGACACTTCTCCAAGGAGCTCAGTCAGATTGCCCATAGACATACGAAAAAATGTTCAACATCACTAGCCATCATAGAGGTACAAATTAAAACCACAATGAGATATCATCTCAGACCTGTCAGAATGGCTATCTTTTATAAATCAGCATACAAGTGCTGCCAAAGATGTGGAGAAAAGGAAACCCTAGTGTACTCTTTGTGGGAATACAGGCTGGTGTAGTCATTGTGGAAAACAGTATGGAATTCCCTCAAAAAGTTAAAAATGGAACTGCCCTTTCATGCAGCAATTCCACTGCTAGGAATATAGCTGGACTCTTGAAATACCAATTCTAAAATACTTATGCACCCTTGTGTTCATATTTACTATAGCATGCGCTGGAAAAAGCCTAATTGCTCATCAGTAGATGAGTGGATTAAAAAACTGTGGTACATTTACACAATGGATTATATGTAGCAGAAAGAAAGAAGGTATTCTTACCTTTTGTGACAGCATGGATGGAACTAGACACTATTATGCTAAGTGAAATAATCCAGTCTGTGAAAGACAAAGACTGTATGACCTCACTTATAAGAGGAATCTAATGAACAAAATAAACTAACAAGCAAAATAGAACTAGAGACATGGAAACACAGAACAGACTTACAGCTGCCAGAGGGGAGAGAAGTGATGGTGGAAAGAAGTGGAGGGGATTAGTCAAAGAACAGGTATGAATAACTCATGGACATGAACAATGGTGTGGGGATTAACAATGGGAGCTGGGAGTGGAGTGGGAGAAGGAGGGCAAATGAGGAAAAATTAGGACCATTGTAATAGAACAAATAATAACAAAAAATAAAAATAAAAAATACTTATAATAAAAAGTTAAAATTTTAAAAGTAAAAAAGAAAGATAAAATTAACTTTAATGTTTTGTTAAATCCAATATATCCAAAATATTATTTTGACATGTAATCAATTTTAAAACCATTGAGATAGTTTAAAATTTTTTCACAGTCTTTGAAATCCAGTGCATATTTTATACTTACAGAACATCTCAATTTAGACTAGCCATATTGCAAGGGCCCAAGAGCCACCATGGCTACTGGTACAAACAGAACCACCCAGATGAAGAGCACACACAAGTGTGTGTGTTTGTGTGTGTGTGAGAGAGAGAGAGGGAGAGAAAGAGAACATACGTAGCAGCCAAATAGAATACAGAGAAGAAAAAACACTGGTTATGACACAATTGAGTTGGCAGTAGTGATTTTCTTAGCTTTGCTGTTTATTTTGAGAAAATAAAGAATAGCTCTAAAGAGGGAAAAGCTGAAGTACTTAGGAGGTTTTTCTGGCAACATTTTTGCACTAGTAAAATCCACAATTTTATTTAGAAACTTCAGATATTCCCTTGTTCCATGAAGCTTGACAGAGAAAAGAGGTAATTTTTCAAGTGAAGGGCTAGTTAACTTGAATGGCTAGTGAAAGTCCCTGACACTGAGAGAAATAAATACAAATAGCAATTTAATCAAATTACATGGTGCTTATTAAATAAAAAGGAAGAAGATGTCTGCTAATCCTCAGCTAACATAAACCTGTCCTGCACATATAGGCCTCACCTGGGTTTAACTTGGAGTGTTGAGGTTAACATCTCTGATCCAGTTGTATGTCCTGCAGCAATTGGGTTTTGTTCTTTGTATATACATTTGCCTTTGCCTTGTTTGTCTTGTATGTAAATGTGTTAACTATGGAAAACTCAAATTCAGTCCTGCAATGAAGCCATTTGGAGTGCATTCTTCAGAACTGTATAAAAAGAGCTCTGTTTATTTGACTTAAAGAAATTGAGGAGATCTGAAGATGGTGGCATGCTAGGAGGGAGCAGATTCTACTTTCCCCCTACACGTGGGAGAAAATCCTAACTGATCTATGGAGGAACAGAGCAAACAGCCAATATTATCACAACATATATGTAAACAGGAGACCAAAAATTGTAGCAGACATTGAAAAACCTGATGGTAAGGAGACTACTTCAGGGCCCAGGAATCAGCTCAGGGACCAGAGAGGTTGCAGCCCTAGGCCTGGTGGTCCAGGGTCTGCCTTGGAGCTCCCAGGACAGAGCTGGGTCAACCACTCCCTCCCTGGCCAAACAAGGCCTGAGAAGCACTAGGGGAGGCTGGTCTACTGGAGGGCACAGAGAGGGGAGTGAGGATGGAGAGGCACCCACACAGGGACTGTGAGCACCCACGCATAGCCCTGGTGAGAGTGTTCACGCCAGCCTGTGTGGCCAAGGGCTCCCGCCTGTGCGACCAAAGGTGCCCACCTGTGGGAACAAGGACGCCCACCTATGCGCCCATGCCCCCAACCCGGAGAGAGTGTGCTTTTGTGGAAGTCTGAGAAACCACAGCTGTGAAAAAGGAAAAGGTGCGGGTGCTCCCCGGGATCTATGGTGCCCAGGCAGTGAATTTGGGGGAAGTGGGCGCCCCTCGGGATCCACAGAGTGCACACCTGTGAACCTGGAAAAGATGCAGGTGCTCCGAGAGACATCAGAACCCATGAACTCCTGAGATCATGCTAAGGAGCACCTAGACCCCACTCCCAGGACCCTTGAGAGAGGCACCAGATGGGCTCTAGGGAGAATGCGCGGCTAGCCCTAGGGACAGTACACCAGAGGCTGACTCAGTTCTGAACAGGAACAGAGAAAAACTGTTTCCAGTTGCCCCTCAGCCTGCTGAACCCAGCTAGAAAAGCCAGTTTGGCCAGTTTGAAACCAACAATAGGTGTTTTTTGTTTTTGTTTGTTTGTTTTGTTTTTCTTTTTGTTTTTTAAAATATTTTTAAGTAAACTTTTATCTTTTAATTATTCTTATTTTTAGATCTATCAATTCTTTATGCTTCTCTTTCTGTCATTCTAGTGTTGATCCTTCTCCCTTTCTTTGCAAATTTACCTCTTCTTCCTTCCATCTTCTGCTTTGTTCCTTTTTTTCTTGAACCTGCAAGTAATTGCTCAATTGTATTATCATTATTTCATTATTCTTACACTTTTTATTTTAATAGTATTTTGGTATTCCTCTTCTTTCTGTATTGTCTTCTTAGCTTGGCTAGTCATATTGTATCATTTGATAGGTTTCCCCTGTGATCTCACTCATAGTGTATTGCTAATTTACTGTTCTTTATTTGTGTTCCATTAGTACACTACTCAAGCCTCAATACTCCCTAATCTTGTTATCTAGATCTCATAGATTCTGTCATACGATTGTTGTTCTAATATTACTGTAAATAATAGCTATTCCATATAATTGTAAATACTACACAACACCCATCTTAATCCACTTCACAGTTTCCTGAACTCTATTACTGTAGTGGTTAACTCTATTCTCTCACATACTACACCTATTTACTGCTCTTTACTCTCACCCTACCTCAGAATCTGACCTCCCATATTCTCACTGCTTTCTAGAGCCAACTCACAATCCTTTGCTTCCCAAAATGAGACTTATCTTCTTTACATCCTTTCTAAACAGTGGCTAGTGGGGTGGAAGATCACAATTAACACTATACATAGCCAAAGGATCTCCTATCTCTTCTCTACCAGCTCCTACTGTAAATATCATAGAATACTCTCTTGCGGTCTTAAACCATGTTGATTTACCCCTCCAACTGACCACAAAAGAGAGTAGGCAGAAACTGTGAACACCTGGATACCTGAAAGAGACTGCACCACGAAATCTCACAGGTATTCAACCACAGAAGTTCACACCATAAGCCCAGGGAGCCAGAACAGATCAATTTAAGAAGCTGAGGCTAGCAATAAGAGTCTCATGAACAATGAGAAGACAAAGAAACAATCCCCAAATGAAGGGAAGGGAGGAAGCCTCAGAAAGAATGCTAAATGAAATAGAGGCAACTCAACTATCAGATTCTCAGTTCAAAGCAATTATTATCAGTAATTTCAACGAACTCACAATGAGCTACCGGAAACTAGAGGGAAGCTACAATGAACTCACTGCAAACTATATCAAACATGAAAAAGGAAATAGAACCTATCAACAAGGGCCAAGAGGAAATGAACAATACAATTTCGGAACTGAAGAACACAGTAGAAGGAATGAAAAGCAGGATGGATGAAGCAGAAGATCGGATCAGTGAGCTGGAGGACAAAGTAGAAGAAAGCACCCAGAAAGAGCAAGAACAGGAAAAGAGGCTCAGAAAGAATGAAGAGGGATTAAGAGAAATGCAAGACAATATGAAACGCAATAATATCCGTATAATAGGGACACCTGAAGGAGAAGAAGAAGAGCAAGGGATAGAAAACCTATTTCAAAAAGTAATAATGGAAAACTTCCCTAATTTGATGAGAGAAAAAGTCACACAA
>JAPYXV010001303.1:0-14242 GCA_028533065.1 Trachops cirrhosus | reverse complement strand
ATCAGTTGGAGGGGTAAGGAAAATGGTTTAAGACAGCAAGATAGTATTCTATGACCTTTACAGTAGCAGCAATTAGAGAAGAGATAGGAGATCCTTTGGCTGTGTATAATGTTAACTGTGTTATTTCACCCCACTAGCCAGTTATTAGAAAGGATGGAAAGAAAATAAGACTCTTGCTGGGAAGGAAAGGATTGTGAGTTGGATCTAGAACACAGTGAGGTTGTGAGAGGTCAGTTTCTGAGGTAGGGTGAGAGTAAAGAGTAGTAAATAGGTGTAGTGTGTGAGGGAATAAAATTAACCTTTGTAGTAATAGAATTCAGGAAACTGAGAAGTGGGCTAAGGTCTGGGAGGGATGTTACATAGTATTTACAATTGTCTGGAATAGCTATTATTTACAGTACTATTAGAGCAACAATCATGTGTCAGTATCTACTAGATCCAGATAATAAGAATCAGAAGTATGGAGCCTTAAGAAGTGTGGTAATGTAACCCAAATGAAGGACAGTTAATTATCTATACCCTGTGAATGAGCTAACAGGGAAAACCTATTAAATGATAGAAGACTATACCTAAAGAAGAGGAATACTAAAATACTATTTCAATAAAAAGTGTAAGGACAATGAAATAACAATACAGATATGCTATTACTTGCAGGTTAAAAAAAAAAAGAATTTTAAGAAATGAAGGCAATAAGCAGGAGATATAATGAAGAGATAAATTTGGAAAGAAAGGTAGAAGGATCAACACTAGAAGGAAATAGAAACATAGGTAATTGAATGAAATAACAATAATAAGAATTAAAAAATGAAAAGTTACTTAATAAAAAAATATCCAGCAAAAAATATAAAAAAGAAAAGAAAAGAAAAAAAACAAAAAACAAACAAACAAACAAATAAACAAACAAAAAAACCCTTTGTTTGTTTCAAACTGGCCAAACCAGTTTTCCTGGTTTTGCTGGCTGCAGCAGACTTAGTGGCGAATGCCATAGCTTTGTTCCACTTCCTGTTCAGAGCTCTGTCAGCCTCTGGCGCACTGTCCCCAGGTCCAGGCTCGAGGGCCCAATGCCCCAGGCACCAATCTGTGTACTCCCAAGCACTCCCTTTGGCGCCCACCGAGGAGTTCCTGCACACGTGCGTCCCTTCACGGGTGTGTAAGCTGGTGCCTCTCACCAGGGTTCAGGCCTCAGGCGTGCTCTTCAGCTCTCCTTTGGATAGCTCACTGCGGAGTGTGCGCCAGCACGCCCCCCTTCCAGGTTCACGAGTGTGTACACTGTGGATTCTGAGGGGCTGGAACCTCCCCCGAATTTTTTCCGAGCTCACGGCTGTAGGCACCCAGACTTTTACTCAAAAAAGTAACTCTCTCCAGGTTGTGGCGCCGGTGCAAGACACGGTGTTCCCCGGACCCTTTGTATTGGCGCCTGTCCCTGGGAAAGCTCACTGCGGAGTGCGCGCGCTGGCCGCCGCTTCCAGATTCACGGGTGTTTACGTTGTGGATTTTGGGGGACTCGAGCCTTCCCCCACATCCTGGCCTGGGCACCGGAGATCCCATAGAACGCCCGTGCTTTTTCGTGCTCACGGCTTTAGGCACCAAGCCATTTACCCACAAAATAACTCTCTCTGGGTTGAGGCGCCCATACAAGGGCCTGCCGTCTTTGGCTCCACTGGCTGGGCTGTGAGCCCAAGTCCCGCTCTGAGGTCCCCCAGATCAGCACTGCTCAGTCTTTGTTTGGCCAGGGAGGGAGCGGATGACCCTGCTCCCCTACCCCGAGAGCCCTGCGGCAGCTCCCGGAGCTCTGGGGCTGGGGCTGCAACCTCCCTGCTCCCCACGCTGATCACTGAGCTGTTATTATCCTGCAGTAGTCTCCTTACCGTCTGTTCTTTCCATGTCCGCTACAATTTTGATTTCTTATTTTCATGTAAGCTGCAATGTCCTCTTTAGTATGGTTAGGTTTTTCTGTCTTTTGAAGCGGGAGGTGGCGTGTGCTCCCTCCTACCACGCCGCCATCTTTAAAAAAAACTATATCTTTCTTGAAGTCCTCCAAAATTATCTTTATGTATTTGGGTACTGCTATGTTGGGTGCATATATGTTTATAATGTTTATGTCTTCTTGAGGGATTCTTCCCTTGAGTATTATGAAGTGACCTTCTGTGTGTCTTTTTATGGCCTTTGTTTTGAAGTCCATTTTGTCAGATATAAGTATTGCTACCCTGGCTTTTTTTCCTGTTCATTTGCATAGAATACTTTTTTCTAGTCCTTCACTTTCATTCTGTGTAGGTCTTTTGTTCTGAGGTGGGTCTTTTGTAGGCAGCATATGTATGGGTCATGTTTTCTTATCCATTCAGCTACCCTTTTGATTGGAGCATTTAATCCATTTACATTTAAGGTTATTATTAATAAGTACTTCTTTGTTGGCATTTTACTCCATTTGTACCTGTGTTCCTCTTTTTCTCACTATTTTTCTTCATCTTCTTAAAGCAATCCCTTTAGCATCTCTTGCAGGGCTGGTTTGGTGGGGGTGTATTCTTTTAGCCTTCTGTTGTCCTGGAAGCTCCTTATTTGGCCTTCCATTTTAATTGAGAGCCTTGCTGGATAGATTAGTCTTGCCTGCAGGCCTTTGTTTTTCAATACTTGGAATATTTCTTGCCATTCTTTTCTGGCTTGTAGTGTTTCCATTGAGAAATCAGCTGCTAGTCTCATCAGGGTTCCCTTGTATGTTACTTCCTGTTTTGTCCCTGTTGCCCTTAAGATTCTCTCTTTGACTTTAAATTTTGTGATTTTAATTTTGATGTGTCTGGCAGTGGTCCTCCTTGGGTTCCTCTTGATTGGGACCCTCTCTGCTTCCTGGGCTAGATGTCTTCTTCTCTCATCAAATTAGGGAAGTTTTCCATCATTACTTTTTCAAACAGGTTTTCTATCCCTTGCTCTAATTCTCCTTTGGTATGCTATTATACAGACATTATTCCATTTCATGTTGTCCTGCATTTCCCTTAACCCCTTTTCACTTTTTTCCATCTTTTTTTCTTTTTCTTGCTCTTTTTGTGAGGGTTTTTCTCTTTGTTTTCCAGCTTTCTGATTCAACCCTCTGCTTCATCAAGCCTGCTTTTGTTTCCTTCTACTGTATTATTTAATTCAGAAATTGTTGTCTTTGTGTGTTTTTGCCCTTGTTGGTTATTTCTATGTCCTTTTTTGTACTGATATAGTTTGCAGTAAATTTCTTGTAATTCCCTGTAGTTTTGGTAGTTCACACTGAGTTCACTGAACTTCTTATAACCATTGTTTTGAACTCAATATCTGATAGTTGATGTACTTCTATTTCATTTAACATTCTTTTTGAAGATTTCTTCTTTTCTTTATATTGGGGGTTGTTTCTTTGTCTTCCCATTGTTTGTTGGACTCTTCTTGTTTGCTTTTGCTTCTTAAGTTGATCTGTTTTGACTTTCTGACTTTGTGATATGAACTTCTATGGTGGGAGGCCTGTGAGATACAGTGGTGCAGTCTCCTTTATCACCTGAACTGATGTTCTTGGGATATATTTTATGCCTTTTATGCTGGTTTTCTTGATGTAATTGGATTTTGATTGTTGTTGGGTCATTCTTTCCTGGGTCCTTCCCTGTCGCTGATTGACTGAGGGTCACTTGGCCCACCACACTTTGTGTGCTGTTGTGCAGGCACTGACTGAACAAAACCACAGAGCCCGAGAAACAAACCCACACCCACAAATATATAGCTCCCCCCAACAATCCCACTATCAATAGCAAATTAACCAGTATTAATAAGGGTGTAAGAATATTAAGACTATTATAAGAAAAGAGAGTAGATATGAGATGTCCTACTGAAAGAGAAATGATTTTGAGAGGGTAAAGGGAGGAGCACTAATAAGAGTTGGGAGTTGGAACAATGGAAGGAGAGAAAGTAAAGTTTACCTCATGAATAAAGAAAGGGAATGAAGAGTGTGGAATGAAGTGTGAGAAGGGAAGCATATAATATTAGGTTCAAACAGAAGTTAAAATAGTATAAAATAAAATAAAGTGAGAGAGAGAAAGAAAAAGGAAGGAAAAATATTAAATAATTAATAAAAATATAGGAGCCAAATTGGAGAGAAAGATCCAGTGGAGTATAATCAACAACAAACTAGCTAAAATTAATACAGGTGGTATGGGAATAAAATGGAAAAAAGAAGCAAAAGTCTAAGAGATGTTTAGAGGAAGGGGAGAGGGAATACTAAGAGTGAGGGACAAAAACTAGACTAAGTGAAAGAAAAATTAAAATTTGGAATGTAAAGGAAAAGATAAAAGACAAATAAAGAAAAAACAAAAGGGTAGGATGAAAGAGAAATAAAAGAAAGACAAAAAAGAAAAAAGGAGAAAAAAACAGACTAAAAAGGCATAATTAATATCTCAGTAAAAAAAAAAGAATAGGTGACAGTCCAATAAAATTTGTTATTTGAAATACAAAATTAGCGAAGCTCTAGAAATAACCTTGAAAAAACAATGCAACAACAACTGCCCTACCCACAACCAACTAGCAAAGTTTGTTACAGGTTTAGAGAGAACACGGGTATTTTAATAGCTAGACAAAAGAATATGAAATAACCCTTGACAGGAGAATTGGTTTTGAGTGTCTGGACCGTGGAGATATAGAGTGTGGGATGGAAACAAGTTGTAGCTAGAGAGAAAATCAAATTTGAAATGAGAATGTTGCAAGGAAAGAGGAAAGTAGGAAGGACTAGGAGAAGGGAGAGGCAAAATATGTGGATTGAAATACACTATAGTATAAAATCTAGTGACATATACAAATTCACTGGACAAAACAATGAATGTTATAAAGCTATTCAGGAAAGAAAATATCTCAAATCATGAAGGAGACCACAGTGACTTTCATATCGGTAGCCTCTTGTATTTACCACTGTTATGATGGCCCTTTAAATAGCGCTTGCATCTCCAACCATCTTTCTCTGGCAGAGAGCAACCCTACTGCTTTTTCCACTGGTTGTTATCTGTGTACTTCTGGTGTTCTAGGCTGGGAATCCTACCTTAGGATTTAGACCCCAACCTTCTTCAGGGGATCCAATGGACTGCTTAATTATCCCACTGGTACCACTACCTGTGGGTGCCCAGCCATCCCTCTCAAGTCTCCACTACACTCCTTACCAAATCAGTTGTGCTAAAGCTGGTTCTGTATGTCCAAAGTTATATGCCTCTCTCTGCCCATTTACTTCACCATCTTCCCTCTTTTGTATATTTAATTAAATTTTTTCTTTTTTCTAATTTTCTTAATTAATTTTTAATACATGATTTATGTACTTTCTAAAAATTGCAAAACAACAAAAAAGGTATATGGCTAAATATGTCTGCCTTCTATCTCTATGCCAATCTGTTACAGATTCAGAAATTTTCTGTGTATATTCAAGCCCTCTTTTCTTTCTTTCACACAAATGGTAACATAATAAACACTGTTTTCACCTAATGTGTTTATGAGATGGGTCCACATTTGTTCAGGTAGATATGTCTAAAGTCTTTTGTGACTGGAGAGTGTTGCATTTTATGGATTGACTAGTGGGGGATTGAAGTCAAGGACTCTTCCCAAATCACAACTTCAATAGATTTATGGGTAAAACTGTAATGGCAAAAATGCTTGATTAGAAACCATGTAATCAAACTGTTGATTACAAGATGCTCAAGGAGACAGATCTGGTGAAAGAATGTGGTCTCTTTGCATTTTATGTGGAACTTCACTGGGCTAAGAGACAGGGTCTCCTCTCTCTGCTATTCCTACTTCCTTAGTTTTGATGCCTATAGGCACTTATGCCCTAGAAAAAAGGGGGCAAATGATGCAAGTGTGGAATTAAATGTGCCTCACCGAAGGAGAGATTGTCTCAATCTTTACTTTTATCAAGGTGATAATATTTTCAGTTATGAATTTCCTTTATGCTATTGGCCAACATATTGTTCCCTGTGGAAAGGCTGAGACAGGCAAGGGTTGCGGGAAAGTGGAATCAAATGAAGGTGTGGCTCCCAGGTAGTAAAGTTGCCAATCCTAAGGTGAAAGGGGATCAGAAAGTAGGGAGGTGTGGACATCAAGTGCAAGCAGGTTCCAGATAGGTAGCTAGGGGGCAACACAGGTACTGGCACACTCTTACTCTAAGCTAACCCATTCTACTTACCTTGTCTACTCTGAAACTGTCCTGCCTTTCCTTATCTCCTAGATCAGAGAACCTCCCCCTTGGAGTGGTGTTTTCCAGGACTAAAAGATATTTCTCTAGCTCCTCCTTAAGTGAATGCTCTGGTTTTCTAATATCTGAGATGCCTTGAATGTTATCCTAAAGACAGGAGAGACCAGGCTGCATGCTTCCCACTCTGGCCCAGATCAGAGTGGGGCCATGTTATTGCTCCCCAATATGTGTACCCAGAAAATCTTTGTCATATTGTTTATGATTTACTTTAAGATAAGTCAGCATGAGGAGTGTGGTATGTATGTATGTGTTGGTTTTGATTTATCTCCTAGAGATGGTTATGACTGTCTTTAATAGTCATCTACTTGATCCACAAGCAGCATTTAAGGCAGTTGCTTGCAATTTCCTTCTTAGAACACTTTCAGGACAACACAATTTCTGCAGTTTCCTGCTGCCTTCCGGGCCACTCTTTTTCAGCCTCCTTTGCTGTTTCCTCCTCATTTCTGTGTCTTTTAAGTGTCTAAGTGACCCAAGGATCAATTCTTGAACCTCACCTCCTTTCTATCTCTTCTCATTATATTGTCTCACAACTTAAATACAATCTCTGTAGTGATGACTCCCAAATTTATCTATTCAGGCAGGACCTCTCCTCTGAATTTGAAACTCTTCTAACCCTAATTTTGCATTTGACAGCTTCAATATCTCAGTGGCTTTTCAAGACCAATGTAGTCAAAACCAACATATTTTGTCCCTATAAACCTGCTTTTTAAATTTTCTTTCCCATTTCAGTAAATGGCCACTCTGCTCTAAAAGTTTGGCTTTGGCAAAAACAAACAAACAAACAAAAAAACCACACAAATAACGTGACCCTGGAGAGGCATCCTTGGCTCCTGTCTTCCACACTTCCCATCTTGCTCAGCCTAAAAATCAGACTTGTTACAATGATGTATGAGGTTAAAAAGTGTGTGTGTGACTGAATTTAGTCCTGTGTTCAGGCTTGATAGTAAAGTAATGGGGCAGAGGGAGCTTGTATTCCCCACAAACCTATAAATTTTTGAGGCTACAAATGTTTTTCAGGAGTCTTACAATTGAAAGACCAGATTGTCTTAGGTCAGTCACAATAGCTTTATTCTCCCACAATGTATTTCTTCAGCAACTATTACTGAGTAGCTAACTCTTTGCCAGACCCATTCTAGGTGCCAAGGATACAACTGTGAACAAATTTTTTAAAAGCCCCTGCCCTCTTGGAATGTACATTCTTATGGGTAAACAGATGGCAAACAAAATATCAACAAGTAAATTATATAGTATTAGATGGTTAAGTTCTGCAAAGAAAACTAAAGTAGAGAAGAAGGATAGAGAATTTGGGGAGGGAATGGGGTTCTGTGTTCATTGTTGGTTAGTGTCCAGGGATGGTCTCACTGAGCAAGTGACATTTGAATAAAGACCTAAAAGACATGAGGAGTGAATCAGTGGTGTTTGTGGAAGTGCATACCAGACATGGTGTGGGAAGGGTTAGTGGGGTTGCAGGGGTGGGGGAGGGAACAGTAAGGGCAATAAGAAGACACTCAGCAGGAGTTGCAGTCTCTGTTCTTTCAAAGGGGCACAATAAATAATGAAGAGGGTATCCCTGGAGTGGAGTGAATGAAGGCAGCAGTGTAACCAAACAAAACAGAGGTTCAGCTGCCTGCCCCAATGAAAGTGACACTCATGAGGCAGGTTCTGGTGCAAAAAGAAAGAGGCTTTATTTAGGTGCCATGCAACCTGGGAGAATTGTGGACTCCTGCCTTAAAGACCATCTCCTCTTCCTGTTCAAGCCCACGGTTCTTATAGTGATAGGGTGAGGAGAGCCCTATCCACTCATATTTCTAGCTTTTGGAGGTGCTCAATGTAAGAACCTCCCCCTGCCACCATCTTGGCCATGAGAGACACTCCACCAGGCTCCACCTGACTGTCTGTGGTAACAGTAGGAGGTTAGATCAGAAGAGAGGCCAGTCTGGTCCTGGCTGCTGAAAAGACCTGCAAACAATGGTGATTCTAGAAGCAGTAAATATCCTTGGTATCCAAATTCTGCTTTCTGAGTTCAATTGTGCTCACTGAAGGGAACAAGGGTTTTCTTAGACAATCATTAATTCTATAGCTGGAGCAAGAAATGGACATTTTGTCATACTAGAAAGCATGGAAGCTTTCAAAGATGACTGTCAAAAGACTTCAGTTAAAAACTAAGGCAAAGAGACTCTCTGATTTCAAAGATAAAATAATTTGAGCATGTGCAACGTATTGAAAAATACCAAGTATGTTAAAATCCATGAGTTTATAATTATACCAGAAAAAAATCCCTCATAGGTCACTTTTACAGGTTGCTAGGGAACCAATTCATTACTCTGAAAACTGGTTTAAAAAGGGAAATAAATGAGCATTTGTCTTTTTTTTTATTTGAACTGGATCTCAAGATAGCTAAATTGCTGTTGAGAAAAAGTTCTTCTTTTAGAAGCATTCCAACTAATAGATGTGGGAGGAATGGTAGAATTAAAATACTATAACTTTGCAATCCCTAATGAGATAATAGATCTAAGTAATGGTCACCAATGGCTATTAAAAACCATCAGGGAAACATTTATGGGGAATTTTTCAATGAATGGGTCAAATTGGCAATGTCTGAATTCACCCATCAATAGTAACATCACAAAAGAGAAGATAACTAGACATCACATGTTCCTGATATGTTACAATAGGAAGTTCATGACACCATCTGTGAACTATCATTGTCCAATAATGGAATTTGAATTAATCAAGAGTTGCTAGTCTTCAGGAAACATAGGGCTTTGGGAAACATGTTATGATACTATAGGGATACAATCAGAGAAATGCAAAAAGTGGAAACTCTACAGGACAAATTGCCCAGTTTCTTTAACAAATAAATTACCAGGAAAGAAGAAAAAAGGGAAGGGGCATGTCTGTAATTTAACAGACACAGAACATTTATTAACCAACTACAATGTATAAACCATGATTGGATACTAAATTTTTAAAATTTATTTTTAGAAAGAGTAGAAGGGAAAGAAAAAGAGAGGGAGAGAAACATCAATCAGTTGCCTCTCATCCACACCCCCACAGGGTGCCAAACCCACTACCTAAACATGTGCCCTTCCTGGGAATCAAACCAGTGACCCTTTGCTTTATGGAATGATGCTCAACCAACTGAGCCACACCATACAAGGAAGGATACTAATTATTTTAATATTTTATTTTATTTTTAGAGGGAGGGGAAGGAGTGAGAAAGAGAGGGAGAGAAGCATCAGTTGGTTGCCTCTCACATGCCCCCAACTGGGAACCTAGGCCACAATTCAGGCACATGCCATAGCAGGAAATGGAACTGGCAACATTTTGGTTGGCAAGATGAAGCTCTCAATCCACCGAGCTACAACAAGCAGATACTAATTTTTTTAACTGTAAAATAATTATGAGAAAACTGGGAAATTTGAACACTGATGAATATTTGACAATAATGAGGAATTTTTAGGCATAATAATAATATGGTTATGGATTTTTAAGAGTCCTTATCATTTAGTGATAAAATATTAAAATATGCATAGATGCAATAATATTAAATATAGGACTTATTTTAAAATAATCTGGTGCAGTAGGGGTGGGGGAGATAAAAGAGATGAAATGGGCTTTCCACATGTTGGTAATTATGGAAGGTTGGTGATAGTCCACTACACTATTTTCTCTATTTTATGTTTGAAATGCTCCATAAATCAAGTTGGGGTAGGGAGAGAATAACATATGTATGAGTCATAAAGAATTTATATGAAAAATGGGAATAATAATCCCTATTTTTTAAATGCAGGGCCAATAAATCAGTTACCCTTTGGCACAGTTTCTCCTTTAGTAACCAATAACTTATAGTAGACCCTAAAGAGTTCCAGGAAAGACATCCTTCATCTCTTGCACAAAAGGACTTAAAAGTCAGCTCTTGTGTCCTAGAATGTGATTTGTTGAGGTGTGGATAGACTTTTCAGGTACCTCAGCAATGATCAGGGCCAGTGCTTGGCTGGAGACTGAAACCATGAGATGGGCAGAGTTCTTCTGCATCACATTCCTCCTGCCTCTCAGTTCTTTCTGCTCCTTTCATGCTACTTTCCCACTCCCAGGGGTAAGGCTACTGAGGGAACTGCTGGGCTTGTATGATTAGCAACCCTTGGACTTGTGCAGTACAACAGCCTTGAGCAGCCTGCACAACTCATGCCATCTTTGAGTTTTGACTTCTTAGTCATAACCTGGGCAATTTATTCAGTCTTTGCCAAGGTCAATGGGTAATAATGCTATAAATGATAATAGCTTTTTAATTGGTATTTTTCCAGGATTACTACTATATCTTTCTTCTATGATAAAAATCTCCTATGTATTAGCTAGAATGAAGAGGAAAACAACTCCCAGATCTCAGTAATTTAACAAAGTATAAGTTTATTTCTGGTTTCTAGCACAGTCCAATATGGGGGTGAGGGCAAAAGAGGATCTGGTCTCAGAGCTCTTCAGACTCCATCTATCTAGGTTCTCCAAGAAGTCCTTCACTGGGTCTGCTGCAAGAAAAGAGAGCATGAAAAGCTATCTTCATCTCAATGACCTCTGACAGGAGATGACACATATCACCTTCACTCACATTTAGTTAACAAGAACAAACTGAAAGCAGAGTGCCAAGGAAGTCAGGGGTGATGTTTAAGAATAGCCAGCTGGTATTGCTGGTGACTAGGTTCATCCTGCCCTCTCATTCCCTCTGCTCACATCTACACCCGTGTTCTTCTATGCCATGCTATGATCTAAAGAGACACCCACTCTGCTTCACCCGGCTGGCTGCTGGAACATATGCCACCTCTCTGATCAGGGGGCCATGTGGGTCACATGGGTTTTGACCTGTACAGTGCCTATGATTACACAGTATTGCATATGGAAAAAAGCCTTGTGAAGACCTACATTCACATGGCTTTTCCTTCTGAGTGCTATGGAAGATAGCTCCACATTCTGACTTGACTGTAAAACATCTCATAGATATAGGACCTAGTGTCATAGGTGAAGATTATATAGTAAATACTGGTGTTGTACCATTTAATTTTGGCAAAGAAAAGTTTGAAGTAAAAAAGGATGACCTAATTTCTGAACTCATTTGTGAAGAGATATTTTAATGCAGAAATAGATGAAGTTCAAGTTTTAGATGACACTGAAAGGGGTTCAGGAGGTTTTGGTTGCACTGGAAACAATTATAATTTATGCCAAGAATGTAAAACAAGAAAATGTACTTTTTTCTTTAAAATAAAGAGTTTTTGTTTAGTACTTCGTTGTTTTGCAAGTCATCTGTAGACTTAATAGCTTTAGCTTCTAAAAACATTTGGATCTTTTGTGATCAAGGAAAAGGTATGCTGTTGGGATCACATAGAACTTTACTTTCTTGTGTTTTTCTACGTCTGATTGTTGTATAAATCTGCATGGTAACCTAATACAAATAATTTCTTTTTCCAATCAAATGTACATCACTTACAGATCCCTTAGAAAGATATTATTTAATTCACTAAATGCTACCCCTTCAACAAATTATTTTTTCCATTTAATAAGTTCTTTATATTGCATTGCAATTTCATTCTTTTTTGTTTAATTTTTGTTTCAAATATATTTTATTGATTATGCTATTACAGTTATCCCATTTTCCCCCCTTTATTCCCCTCCGCCCTGCACACCCTCTCCCACCTACATTCCCCCTCTTTAGTTCACGTCCATGGGTCATACATATAAATTCTTTGGTTTCTACATTTCCTATACTATTCTTAACCTCCCCCTGTCTATTTTCTACCTGCCATTTATGCTACTTATTTTCTGTACCTTTTCCCCCTCCTGCCTCCTCCCACTCCCTCCCTGATAACCCTCCATGTGATCTCCATTTCTGTAATTCTGTTCCTGTTCTAGTTGTTTGCTTAGCTCATTTTTTTTTTTTGCTGTTTTTGTTTTAGGTTTCATTGTTAATAGTTGTGAGTTTGTTGCCATTTTACTGTTCATATTTTTTATCTTCTTTTTCTTAGATAAGTCCCTTTAACATTTCATATAATCAGGGCTTGGAAATGATGAACTCCTTTCACTTAACCTTATCTGGGAAGCACTTTGTATGCCCTTCCATTCTAAATGCTTTGCTGGATAGAGTAATCTTGGATGTAGGTCCTTGCCTTTCATGACTTTGATTACTTCTTTCCAGCCCCTTCTTGCCTGCAAGTTTTCTCTTGAGAAATCAGCTGATAGTCTTATGGGAACTCCTTTGTAGGTAACTATCTCCTTTTCTCTTGCTGCTTTCAAAATTCTCTACTTATCTTTAATCTTGGTTATTATAATTATGATGTGCCTTAGTGTGTGCTTCCTTGGGTCCAGCTTTTAGGCTCAAAACTCAGAAAGAGCCAATAATGTAGGTTAGATCCAAAGCCTATGAAGCTGGATAATTCCTCTTGCTTATATGGTTGTGGTGGTAGTGGGGTTAGTCTTTTGTTTATTCAGGCCTTCAACTGATTGGACAAAGCCTACCTACATTATGGAGGACAACCTGCTTTACTAAACCTATTTAAATGTTAATCTCATCCAAAAATACCATCACAGAAACATTCAGAATAGTACTTGATCATATATCTGGGCACAAGTTGACACTATAAATTAACTATCACGGTATCCTGGACCCAAACAAAGGGTAGAGTATTAAGAACTACTGGTCTGAGAAATGTCCATCCTACCTCATTCTTCTAGTTAGGTTTCAGTGCTCACCCAGCTTCCATGTCCCTCCCTAGAATATCTTACTTATTCTGGTGACATGTAGAAAATCTGCCTAACAGTTCTTTTCTGACAACTTAACATCAATTCCACATTGAAAGAATTGGGACAGAAATTCCCAATTCAACTTTAGTAAATGTTAAATAATGTTAAAGAAAGCATTACTTTTCTCCTGGAGAAAAAGTTTGACAAAATCTCCAGAAATGTTGCTTAAATCAAAACACTTTAGATTTTCCACACTGTATATGTCCATGATAGTATAATTGGCTAAGATATACCTCTTTAATGTTTATATCTTATAGCCCTGCTTCTAGTCTTATATAAATTCTCCAGCAGAATAAAGTACCTTGAAATCACAGATTATGCTTTATTCCCTTGTCACTCTCTACAGTGTGGAAAATGACACTTGCATAGGCAGGAACACTGATTAACTGGTGGTGGTGTCACATTCTGTTTTATTTGATTCAACTAATATTAAATTTAATATTAAATATTAAATTTTAATGCCAGGTAGCACTGGTATTAAAAATAGCCCAGATTTGCCCTGGGAAGAGTGTGCACCCCAGCCTGTGTGACCAAGGGCAGCCTGGCCATGTGCCCATGCCCCCTACAGGGAGAGAGTGAGATTTTGTGGAACACCCAGAGCCCACAGCTGTGAACAAGGAAAATGCGCAGGCGCTCTGTGGGATCCCTGGTGTCCAGGCTGTGAACTCTGGGGAACTGCGTGCCCCTCAGGATCCCCAGAGCTCACACCTGTGAACCTGGAAAAGGCATAGGCACTCTGCAGGATCCTGGAGCCCTCAGTGGTGAGCTCCAGAGAGCATGCTTAGGAGCGCCCAGATCCCACAACCAGGGCGCTGCGGAGAGGCACCAGACAGGCTCGGGGGAGAACACGTGGCTAGCCCTGGAGACAGTATGCCAGAGGCTGACTGAGTACTGAATGGGAAGGGAGAAAAGTGATTCCAGTTGCCCCTCTGTCTGCTGAAGTCAACAACACCATAAAAACCAGTTTGGCCAGTTTGAAACCAACAAGAGGCTTTCTACAAAGTATTTAAGGAAGAGCTAACCCCTATCCTTCACAGACAATTCCAAAAAACCCAAAAAGATGGCAGACTCCCTAACTCTTTTTATGAGGCCAACATCATACTAGTACCAAAACCAGATAAAGACACAACAAAGAAAGAAAACTTCAGGCCAATATCACTGGTGAACATAGATGCTAAAATCCTCAACAAAATATTGGCAAACCGCATCCAACAATACATT
>JAPYXV010001302.1:0-14242 GCA_028533065.1 Trachops cirrhosus | reverse complement strand
GACTTTTATAGGCAAAGAGCAAGTTACAGAGCAGAAGGTAGTAAATCTTATTTCAGGGTCAGGGTCTGATAAATTTGGTTACAGCGACTAATTTTCAAGGACAATAACAAACCACAGACAGCTGGTTATTTTCTTATCTAAGACTCTGCTCCTACTGAAGCATTACAAAATCTATGTCAACTTGACACTTTTGTTTGATTTTTAGCCTGCTTCATTATCAGCTTTTGTAGTGAGGTATTTATGAGCATTTCAGCTTCCTTTTGAGTGCCAAAGTAAAGAGGCAATTCCTCCCTCCTTCTCGAGACCTTGGGCATCCCCATGGGAGTGGGGGCCTTGTAATGGTGTCTGGGGTCACATCCCTGAGATGTGTAGGGATCTCACAGGAAATTCCACCTTATGTAATTTAACTTTCAGCTCATCTGGGGAAGCGCGATTTAAGGGTTGATCATCCAGTGCTCCAAGCCCCACCAGCTGTCCTAGATGACTTGGGAGGGAAACCAAGACATGTAAAAAAGATAGGGGTGACCAAGGGATGATTGACTTGGGAACCCTCCTCACAGACAGCACATTTAGACCCACTACACGCTCCTCATTAGCAAGAAACAGGATCTGTGGGTGCAGATGGAGTGAAAGCAAAACTGAAACTGGTTTCACAATCACTGTGTTTGCAGTGGGAGGAATTTCAGAAAAGGTTATTTTATTTGCTAAGGAGTTTCTTTGAAGGTTTCTACAAATCCTCAACCATTGGGAATGGGCTAAGGAACAGGAACAGTGTTTTAAGCTAATTCAGCAGCTTTTTAAGGCTGTGAGATATCTCCCAAATGAAAGATCTTTAGATTTGGAAACGTGTTAAAAAGTAGGGCAGGAAAGCCATCATAATCAGGAAAGCTTAGGCCAAAAGGGAAGGGACCTATGGGACTGTGGCAACAGGGACTTTGGACACCAGCTGGGCCCTTCCTGTGGGTTGCCCCAGCTGTGGTGGGCAACACGGCTGCATCCAGTGAGCCCAGTTGGGGTGTGTGCGTGCCCTTGCAATATGATCGGGCCAGATCCCTCCCCTGGGGTTGGGTGGCAGCAGGCAGCGGGTTGGTCCCCCTCACCTCCCTTCCTTCCCAGGTGCAACTTTCCTCTGCACTCAGCACCTGGTGCCCATCCCAATGAGCCAGGTCCACCTTTGAGGCTGCAGTTCCTTGCAGCTCCTTGCCGTGGCCAGCATGGAGCAGCTGACGTAGAACTGGTGCAGACAGCACATCATGAGGCAAGTACTAGCCAGGTCTTCCCTGAGCTAAGAGACAGCAGGCCCAAGCCTTTGGGAGGCTGCATGCATGCTTAGTTTTGAAAAAGGGGTTTCTACTATCCTTAATACTATTTTTCTTCTCTTTCTCCCCATGTTTTGGTCCAGATGGGCAAGTTGGACACATTGAGCCTTATGTGCCTCCCACCACTTAATATATGGGGCAGGGACTTCCTCACTCAATGGGGAATGCAAATCACCCTGCTCTTGGCATTAATCTTAGAGGGTTGCAACCTTGAATGATTTGGCAGACAAATATTACTGTCCCCTTTCGGAAGATTCAAATATTTACATGTATCTGTAGACACTTACACAGGTGCTTTGCATGCCACTCCCCTAACCAGGGAATCAAAGAATTCAGCCAATGAGGCCATCCACAAGAAACCAAGACTGATAATGGTTGGGGGTACATTGAACAAACCACTCAGGCTTTCTTAGAAAAATGGGGAATTTGGCATAAAACAGGTATCCCCTATAACCCTGCAGGCCAAACAGTTGTTGAAAGGGCTTGACACACCTTTAAAACATTGTTAAATAAACAAAAAAGGGGGACTCAGGAAACATCCCCCAGGAATTTAACGATGCTAGCAATATATATGTACAATTTTTTGAATTGTGATGATTATCTAAAGTCACCCATAGACAAGTACTTTGTACACAATAAGTGTGCAGGCCCACACCCTTTGGTCTTGTACAAAGACCCATTAGGGGAAGAAAGATGGGAAGGCCCAGTTGAGCTATTAACATGGGGAACAGGGTATGCTTCTGTTTCAGTTCCCAGAGGCACACTGAGGCTTCCAGCAAAAAGAGTGAAACTATATCATAACAGACCTACATAATGTACCAACAACAGATGTGGCCATCCATCACAATTCAACAGCTTGACAAAAAGTAGATTGGCTGGAGAAACAGACAGAGCAGATGTCCCCAAGGGCCAAAGCAGAAGAATGCTGCCACCAGGAAACACAGACACAGGAGCAACTCCCAGATCAACCTCAGGGAGTAATTCAGAGTGACCTCAAAACCTTCAATACGAGGGCAGAGCAGGTTATCCTGCAATCAAGAGTCAGGGATACTCCAGGGAACAGGTTTTTAGCTTAATTTGTCGGTTGCTTCTTCAGACTTCACCCAGGTGGCCATAATTTTAGGCCTCCTCGCCTACCTCAGAGGGCTAGGCTTAGCCTCTGAAATCAATCCTATGTGTGGGAGCTATGTTACAGATCCACCTATGTTTAAGCTCCATTCTGGGTGGAATCCTGAGCCTCCTTTGTCTAGTAATGATACTGAGTGGACCAAAAGGCACTTGGCTCCCTCCTGATCGATGGACCTCTAGAGGAAAAACATCATTGGGTGTCCATCCCAGAAGGCACTGTATATGTCTCTAACCATTTGCCTGTTTGCTCTTCTGTGTTAACCAATACCGTCTGTTTACCTGTTGTCTCTAAGTGGTATGGTTATGCAATAATTAATTATACCACTCAACTGTCTCTGCCTGCATTAAATCTTTTCTTAGTTGGAACAATGGGATTGAAAGGAGAAAGGTCCAATTTTCCTTTATGTCAAATAGATGGGGGATCAACCAAAGCAGTCACTTGGAAATTATGTTGTGATCAAGCACCATCATTAATTAATATCACTAGTACCCTTCTAGTAGCAGAAAACTGGGGTGCAAAATGGAAGGTGTATGCCATAGCAGGCTTGGCAATAGTGGACCCAATGCCCCTGCAAATGTACAATAAACTTAGCATAGCAGGGGAGCAGGAGCCCCTATTCTCAGAATAAAAAATCTTAATCATACTAGCCCATGGCTTACTTCTACTTGGAAGATGGGGCTCTCTTTTTGTTGACCCTCAGATGGGACAATTTCACCTTATCCAAAGGAGAGATAATGCCTTTGGTTACTTTAACATTTGGAATATTAAATGAACCTGGGTTACTGTATGTACTTCTCACTCTTATCTGTTTTTAGCCATCCTTGGTACAACTCAACTTACATATAATAAGACTTCTGTATTATACTTTTTCTATACCCCTTGCACTATATATACCATCTGCTTAACCCATGCAAATGTCACCCAATTAAATCTTACCTCCATATTTGTCATCCTCCAACAGGCTTAGGCCAGGCTTCTTGTTAACCTTTCTCAGGAGCGGGTCAATCTGGGATGATTAAGTGCTCTCAATAGGCCTTCATCCATGTCAGAACCCACTGATTTATAGGCATGTTTATTGCTTCCATAGTTTCTGCTACTGTAATAATTGGAGCAATGAATCCATTCAAACTGCTCATGGTTGATGTTCTTCTAATACTACTTAAGAAATGATTCAACTAGCCCAAATTGATCAGGAAATTCTCACTTGACCCTGCCACAGAATCTGCCATTGTCTGGCTTGGAGAGTGACAGGATTTTCTTGCTTTAAGGCAACAACTTTCTTGTGATTCTGGTTTTCTAAACCTGTGTTACTCCATTAAGGTGTAATTCCAATCAGCACTCTTGGGCAGATACTCGTCATCTCCTGCAGGGCAAGTTCTCTACTAATCTCAGAGGACAGATTGATCAGTTCCGGCTTGAGCTCCACCAGCAGCTCAGTGACAGCAAATGCCTTACTGAGCAGATGTTCTAGACCCTCCATGATAATGTACAATTGCTGAATCTTAAGAATTGGTTCAGTGGACTGAATTTGCATGTTTAGGTGCTAGCAGCTCTTGGGTTCCTCCTTGTCTTTCTCATTATTTATGTTTTATGATGTATATGAAGGTTATTTTCTTGATAGCTCATTCAGGAACAGCAAATTGTTGGTTTCACAGGCTTAACAACTACAACTGCATTCACAAAGAAAACATGGGGAGATGTTGGGAACCACCCTGCCTGATTTCAGAAGCTGTAATCCCCCATGGCTAAGACTGAGTGAGTGACCTTGGGACCATAAGCCACTAAGGAGACAAAGCTTATCTTTCCAGCATAGATAAGAAAACCTTATCTTCCCCCTTTACTTCACTCTGCGTGACCCCAGGTGGATGACTGGTTAGCCAATGATGGGTAAGATTCTTCAAGGGACAGACAACCTAAGACAGGCATGGTTGCAATGGGCCATCGGAGAAGGATTTAGGGGTGTATAGAAAAATGAGGTGAGGGACCCTCACCCTTTGACTTTGACATAGCTTGAGTCCTCATTCTGTCTAAGAATTCTCCTAACCTATTGGCTGCCTTACTTCCCCCTCCTGACTTAAGCCTGAAACAATGCCAGAAGGTGGAGTAGCACTGGGTGGGAACAGGTGGTTCCCGGGAAGATCAGGTCAAAGAAAGAAGGCATAAAATCCTGTGAAACTTGCTTTGCTAAGAATGCCCTCAATTTTCTGATAAGGGTACAAGCATAAAATGAGTTTGTTTCCCAAAGTTTTATGGTCCTTCAGCTATCTGACTCTGACTCAGAATAAGCCATCATCATTCTTTGTATGTTGTCTGTTTGATCACTACTGCCTAACAGTGATTGATGAGCTTTACCTGTATTTCTGTGCCCATTGAACCCAACAAAAGCCTATTGAGGAACAGGCTCAAGGCCCTTCTCCTCTGAGAGACCGGCCACCTTTCCTCCCCAAGCAGATCATGTCTTGGTAGACTTATTCTCATCCACTATGGCCAGTGGGGCTTCCCCACAGGTTAGGTCCCTGAACCTAGCCTGTCAGGACTTTCCCCACCCTCTGCTGCTTTTGGTCACTAGACAGAGTGTATGCCCTTGTCTCTTCATGACCATATTCTTGACCTAGTCTTGCAGATTCTTTGTGTTCCTTGCAGACTGTGAGGCATAGAGAGCTGAAATGCTTTGCTCTGGTGAGCCTGGAGTTAAACCATTACATAGCTGTCTAGGTTCAATGGAGAGGTGTTCCAGCTATAAGCACTTTGTCATTATTGCTGAATGAGAGTACCCAGGACATACTTAACTATAAATCACAGTCTTCCGCCCCTTTCCTTCACTCTCAGAGATCCAAACTCCTCTAATCTAGCACAGTGTACTAGGACTTTCTGTGAGTGTGGAAAGGTTTGGGTGCTTAATTGTTGGGAATGAACCTGTCTGGTTTCAGAAGCTGTAACCCTCCATGGTTAAGGCTGATTAAGCGACCTTTGGAGGATAAGACACTGAGACAAAGCTCATCTCCCTGGCAGGGCCACCGCCCCTGCTCCTTTTTCTTCACCCTGCTTGGCCCCCAATGCTTGATTGGTTAGCCAATGACGGGTAAGATTCCTCAAGGGAGGGACGACCTAAGACAGGCACAATCACAGGGCCCCCAGGGAAGGACTTGGGGGCTACAGCAAAAGGGGTGATGGACCCTTGCCCCTCAGATTTGACATAGCCTGAGTCCTCATTCTGCCTGCAAGAAGTCTCCTAATCTCTTGGCTACCTTACTTCCCCTACCTGACTTAAGTCTGAAACAATGACTTAAGCCTGAAACAATGCTGGTGGTAGGTACCACCCTGTACTGGAAAGGGTGGGTTCCCTACGGTGATCAGGCCTTATGAAGAATATGTAAAATACTGTGAAACCTGCTTTATTTTGAATGCTAGCAATTAAATGATAAGGGTCCAAGCAGGAAATGAATTTGTTCCCCAAAGTTTTATGGTCCTTTAGCTATCTGACCCTGACTTAAAGTAGGCCCTCAGAGTTCTTTGTATGTTATCTATTGTTTGATCCTTACTGCCTGATAATGATTAATGAGCTTTACCTGTATTCATGTGCAAAATGAACCTAATAAAAGCCCACTGAGGAAAAGGCTCTTGGTTCTTCTTTTTTGAGAGATAGGCCACCTTTCGTCCCCAAGCAGATAATGTCTTGGTGGACTTATTTTCATCCATGGCAGCAGGGGAACCCTGACGGTGGAGCTCCCCCCACCCCCAGCCCACACTTAATACTGTAGGCTCTCGGCCGCAGGTAGCCCTATGGTACTTGAAAAGGAGCTAGTATGAATAAGGAACTGAATTATTTTTTTTATCCAAAAATATACCTACATATACTTTAATCACAAATCATCAAACATAACTGAGAAGGAACGGTAGGAATACATTCAGCTACATGTAGGGAGAAACACCCAGAGATTTCCAGATAGGAGGAAGGTGATCGTTCTCTTATGGGTGTACCATGTCAAGGCAGCCAGTGTACAAGGTAGTATGGAAACAAACTTCCATGTCTTTCCTGGTGACTGTACAATTGCAGAAGTTCTAGCAAGTCTGGAACACTCATGAGCACTGCTGACATCATAGGTGTTTGCTATACAAATTAGAACCTATATGAATACCATTTAGGGAAGGCAACTCAAACAGTATTCCTGGGTACCAGAGTCTGAAATAGTTTCTGCATGGACACAAGAAGGCCTAGAGAAAAATCCAAGCTCTGAAGGAGTTTAGATGTGGATCTTCAGAAAATAATCAGTGGAAACCTATGCCTCATTGAAAATGGATGTGAATCACTTGGGTGGTTTTGAGGATACAAATGATTGAAAAGCAAAACAAAAACATAATTCCGCATAAATTTTGTATTAACCCCTTATCACATGTATTGGCCAATATATTCTCTCATTTTGTGGGTTTTCTTATTTTGTTGGTGTTTTCCACTGCTGTGCAAAAACATTTTAGTTTGATTAAGTCCCTTTTGTTTATCTTCTCTTTTATTTCCCTTTCCTGGGGTCACATATATGACAAACTATTGCTACGAGCAATAGATTTTGCTGCCTATGTTCTCTTCTATAATACCTATGGTTCCAGGCTAATACTTAAGTCTTTATACTCCATTTTGACATTATTCTCTTGTCTGGTGTACGAAGGTGGCCTACTCTCACTTTTCTGCACATGTCTGTCCAATTTTCTCAACACCATTTCTTAAATAAATAATTTTACCCCACTGTGTGTGCTTGCTTCTTCTCTTGAATAGTAATTGACTCTATAGGTGTGGGTTTATTTTGAGCTTTCTGTTCTGTTCCATTTATGTATATGTTGGATTTTATGCCAGTACCATACCACTTAATTAGTCATGTTCTTGAAGCCAAATTCCTCACTGTGTTGGCATCCAGGAATGTGGGGCATTAAGAGATCAACACAATTCCTTCCCAGAAAAGGGTAGCCTGGTGTGGATATAAAGAGTATGACTAATTAAGTTTACTCAACTCAGTTGAGAACTGCAACTTTTTCTCTGAAGATGCTATGAATCATCAGTTTCTTTTCATTTTCAGAGAATAAACTCACAACCTCCTAATAATAAATGAGGGTAGGGGAATTGGTATACTAGTGGCATACTGGGAGGACAAGACTGCTGTAGACAATTTGTGCAGTTGTGTCAGGTTCAGGCTACATAGTTTCTGAGAAGATGCCTCTGGTTCATAAGTTCATGTCATCGCAAACTATGTTTACAGTAAAGTTATTCTTAAAATACTTAAATTATTTTCACACTTCATTTAAAATAAACCTTCAGAACAATCTATTACATATATGTTGTTTGCTGCTGTTGTTGCTTTGGTAAAATGTACATAACATAACTTTATCATCTGAACTATTTTTGAGTGTACAGTTCAGTTGCATTAAGTACATTTATATTGCTGTACAACAGTAACAACTATTCACATTTAGAACTTTTTTCATCTTCTTAAACTGACCTCATGCTGGCCCTTGGCATCCACCAGTCTACCTTTGAATTTGGCTACTTTAAGTACTATGTGTAAGTGGATTTACAGTATTTTTCCTTCTGTGACTGCGTTTTAACTAAGTATGATTTCTTTGCATTTCATCTATGTTGTATCTTGTATCAGAATTTCTTCCCTGTTTCACACTGAATAATATTACTTTGTATACCATATTTTGCTTATGTTTTTATCTCCATATGGATGATGAATTACCTTTTAGGTAAACAGTTGAAACATTAAATAAATTTCCTCACAGTGAAAAAGTATAACTTGGCAAATTCCTATACAGGCAAAACACTCAGGCAATCAACACCAAAACACATGACCTTTCTGGGAGACATTTTGATGATGCCTTCCAGGCATCAATCAAATCCTCTTGCAGAGTTCTCCCAAACTTAAAAGAGTTTTTGTCTGATCCTGAGCTTTAAATAAATTGCAACAATGCAATTTGTCTTTGTTTTTCTCCCCATCTTTCTTTTTAAAGTGGATATTTACTAACAATTATCATACAGACTAATTCTGTTACTATGAATGAGACCAGTTAAACCAAATATTGTTTTCAGTCCCTCATCAGAATGCTGCAAGAGTCTGAGACCCAATGCTTCCTTTAGTCCCTCCATCAGAGCTCTCCAGTAGCCTGAGAACCGACGGTGTCTTCAGCACTTTCGTCAGAGTGGTACAGTAGTCCGAGACCTAACGTTGTCTTCAGTCCCTCCCTCAGCTACAGGAGTCAGATCCAACGTTGTTCATCCTTCCATCGGAGTACTGCAGGAGGCTGAGACACAATGTTGTCTGCCGTTATTCCTCACATCCACTGCAGAAGCTGAGACATAATGGGGTCGTCACCTTCAGTCGGGCTGCAGCAGGCTGAGACCAAATGATATCTTCAGTCCCTCTATCAGGATGCTACAGGAGGATGAGACCAAAATGTGTCTACAGTCCCTCCATCAGCACACAGCAGGAAGCTGTGACCTAAAGTGTTTCATTGCCTCTGTGTGAGTGATGCAGGATTAGTCTAAATGGTGTTTAGGTCCATTGTACAGAGTGCTGCAGAAGGTTGAGTGCCTATGATTTCTTTAGTCCCTTACCATTGTGCTGGAACGGGCTAAGAAACAAAGGTGTCTTTATAATTTCCATCCGAGTGCTGTAGGACTATGAGACCTAAATTTGTCTTCAGTACCATTGTTAGTGGGACACAAAAGGATGAGAGCCAATGATGTCTTCATTCCTCTGTTAGAGCACAGCAGCAGGCTGAGACACAACTCTGTCTGTAGTCTCTCCCAGGCAAAGGAAGGAGGTAGAGAAACAGGTTTTCTCAGACCCCTATCAGAGAGCTGTAAGATGCTGAGACACAACAATGTCTTGGAACACAACAATGTCATCAGAATGCTGGAGGCACCTGAGTCCCAACATTGTCTTGGGTCCATTGAACAGAGGGCTATAGGAGGCTGAGGCCCAATGGTGTCTTTGGTCCCTTAAATAATGTGGTAGGCTGAGTCCAAAGTTGTTTTAGTACATCAGTCTGAGCACTGTTGAAGCTTGACACAAAGTTGTCTTTAGTCTCTCAACCTGAATGCTTCAAGAGGCTGGTACCCTACAGTGTCTTCAGGCCCTCCTATAGACCAGTGCAGGAGGCTGGACCCAATGGTATCTTTAGTTCCTTCCTGAAAGTGCTGTAGGAAGCTATGAACAAAAAGTGAATTCAGTACCTCCATCAGAGTGCTGCAGGAGTCTGAGACCTGATGGTGTCTTAGGTATGTGAGACACTGCTTCACAATTGTGTCTTCAGTTCCTCCTTCAGAATGCTGCAGGAGGCTGAGCAGAATATTGTCTTCAGTATACCCATGAGAGCACTGCACGAACCTGAGAACCAATGGTTTCTTCAGTCCCTCTTCAGAGTGCTGCAGGAACCTGTATCTCAATGTTGTCTTCAGCTACTCCATCAAAGCACTGAAGGAAGCAGAGAACCAACTGTATCATCAGTCCCTCCATCAGAGTTGTGCCAGAGTCTGAGTCCTAATATTGTCTTCAGTTCCTTTGTTACAGGGTGACAGGATGATGAGATCTGTTGGTAATGTCACCCATTCATTAGAGTGCAGCAAGAGGCTGAGACAAAACATCTGTAGTCTCTCTTCAGCAGTGCAGGAGGGACTGCAGAGGACCAACAGAGTCTTTCGTCCCTCCATTACAGCACTGTAGGAGCATGAGACACATGTTGCCTTCAGTCTTCCCATCTTCATTCTGCTTGAGGCTAAGACCCAACAGTGTCTTCAGTACTTCTGTAATAGTGCCCTGCAAGAGATAGAGACCACTGGTGTCTTCAGTCCCTTCATGAGAGCCTCACAGGAGGCAGGGCCCAATGGTATCTTTAGTCCATTGCTTACTGTGCTACAGGAGGCTGACACCCAATGGTTTCTTCAGATTCTCCATCAGAGTGCTGCGTGAGACTGAGACTCAGTGGTGTCTTAGGTGCTTGAGACACAGTGCGTCAGGTGGCTGAGTCCCAACAGGGTCTTTAGTCATAATTTCAGAGTGCTGCAGTAGGCTGAGACCAAATGATGTCTTCAATCCCTCCATTAGGGGGCTGCAACTCAGCGGTGTCTTCTGTTCCTGAAAATGATGTCCAAGAAGTGCTGGAGAGGCTGAGAACCAACCGTGTCTTCAGGGCCCCATCAGAGCGCTTCAGGATGTGGAGTCTTAATGTTGTTTTCAGTCCCTCCATCAGAGCACTGTATGAGGGAGATCACCAGTGGTGTCTTTGGGCCCACCATCAGAACTCCACAGTAGGCGGAAAGCCAGTGGTGTCTTCAGTACTTCCATCAGAGTCCTGCAGTAGCCTGAGAGATAACATTGTCTCATTCCATTCATTAGTTGGCTATAGGAGTGCTGAGATCAAATATTGTCTTCCATCACTCCAATAGAGTGCAGCAGAAGTCTGAGACACAATGTTATCTGCATTCCCTACTCAGAGCACTGCTGGAAGCAGAAGACCAATGATGTCTTCACTCCCTCCATCAGAGCACTACAGCAGACTGAGACCCAAGTGTCTTCGTGACCCACATAAGCACTGCAGAAGACTTAAATGCCACGTTCTCTTCAGTCTCTCCATTACAGGGAGAGAGGGTGAGACTTAATAGTGTTGTCAATCCCTCCATCATAATGCTGCATGATACTGAGACTAAATGGTGTTGTCAGTCCCTACATCACAGACAAGTAGGAGGGTCAGACCCAAGGTATTTACATTCCCTTTGTCATACCATTACAGGAGACTGAGACCGATGGTGTTTTCAACCCCTCCTTAAGAGTATTTCTGGATGCTGAGACTCAACATTGTCTTCAGTCCCTCAATCAGATCACTGCAGGAGGCTGAGATCATATGGTGTCATCAGTCACTCAATTACAGCCTTGCAGGAGGCCATACTCAGTGGTATCTTTAGTTCCTCCTTCAGAACACAACAGGAGGCTGAGACCCAATGTTGTCTTTAGTCTATCCATTAGAGTGGTACAGGAGGCTAAGAGCTTTCTGGGTCTTCAGTCACAATTTCAGAGTGCTGCAGGAGGCTTATATCAAATGGTGTCTCAGTCCCTGCAGCAGACCAATGCAGGAAGCAGAGGACAAATTGTGTGTTCAGAACCTCATTAGAGCACTGCAGGAGACTGAGACCCTGCGGTATCTTCAGATCCTCCTTCAGAGTGTTGGAATAGTCTGGTACTTTGGTGTCTTTGGGACCCCAATCTGAATTCTGCAGGAGAAGAAACACAATGGTGTCTTCAGTCCTTACATCAGACGACTGCATGAGATTGTGAGACTGTGTCTGAACATTGTCTTCAGTCACTCCATCAGATAACTAGAGACAGAAAACCAACTCTGTCTTCAGACCTTCCATCAGAGATCTGCTGGAGCCTGAGGCATAACAGTTTCTTAAGTCTCTGTAGTTTCTTAAGGCTGGTAGAGTGCTTCTGGAAGCTGAGACCCAACATTGTGTTCAGTCTCTTCATTGGAGCACTGAAGGTAGGTGACACCAATGGTGTTTTTAGTCCCTTCCTCAGTTACCGCAGGTGTCTGAAACCTAAATGTTACTTCACTTCCTCTGTTGCAAGGCTAAATGATGAGATCCAATGTTGATTTCATTCATGCATTAGAATGCTGCAGAATGCTGAGAGAAAACATTGCCTGCAGTCCCTCCTTAGAGCACTGAAGGAGGTAGAATGCTAATAGTGTCTTCATACCCTCCATTGCAACACTGTAGAAGGCTGAGACTCACGTCTTCAATCTTCCCATCAGAGTGTTGCAGGGGGATGACACTTGACAGTTTCTTCAGTCCCTCCATCATAGCACTCCAGGCAGGCTAGTACACAACTTTGTCTTTAGTTATTCTGTCAGGGTACTGTAGGAGATTGAAACCCAACTGTGTCTTCATTCCCACCATCAAAGCACTGCAGAAGGCTGAGACCCAATGTTGTCTTCATTCCCTCAAACAGAGTATTACAAAGAAATGAGACACAAGGTGTTTTCACTCTCCCCTCCCAATCATTGCCAGGGGTGCTGAGTTGCAACTGTTTTTTCAGTCCCTTCAGTAGACCACCACAAGTGGCTGAGATTCAATGGTATCTTCAGTATTTCTTTAGGAGTGCTGCAGGAGACTTCTGGCCAAGATGGAGGCATAGGTAGACACACTGTGCCTTCTCACACAACCCAAATATGGTCAGCAACAATTTAGAAACAAGATAACCAGGTCTGACAGAAAATTGAACTGTATGGAAGTTGGACAACCAAGGAATTAAGATATACATGTTCATCCAGACCAGTAAGAGGGGCAGAGTCGGGCAGGTGGGTGGAGAAGAGTTGAGGCACAAAAAGCGATGGCACCAGACACATAAGGCTTCCCAGGTGCATGAGGAATCCTGAGTGCAAGACCGCAAAGGGTGGACCCTGGGTGCACAGGCAGCTGGCAGACCCAGTGAGGTGGCAACTGTGAACCAAGACACTGCACACAGGCACCTGGCTGTCTGGACCACGTTCACAAATAGACAAACCATGCAAAATTGGTCAGTGAGACAGACCATGCAACCCAGGGTCCCAGTGCCAGGAAATAGAACCTTGAGACACTGATTGAAAACACGTGTGGGGGTTGAGGCACAGGGACAGAATCCCAGTCTCACAGAAGAGTGCCCTGGAGAGACCCACGGGGTCCTAGAATGTACACAAGCCCAGCCACATGGGAATAAGCACCAGAAAGTCCCAGTTAGCTTGGGGGAAGCCTTGGAAGGGACAGAAATCTGACAGAGGAACAAGTGCCATTGTTTCCTCTTGGGCCCTGCCCCCACATACAACATCAAAACCCAGAGACTGGGTTGCCCTGCCCTGGAGAACACCTAAGGCTCCACCCCTCACTATGTAACATGCGTGACCAGGCACCCCACAAAAAAATTGGCTCAAATGGAAGTACAAATGAAAGCCTCAGAACCACTACTTTTAAGCAACCAAGAGATAGCCAACCTATCAGATGCACAGTTCAAAACACTGGTGATCAGGATGCTCACAGAATTGGTTGAATTTGGTTGCAAATTAGATGAAAAAATTAAGGCTATAATAAGAGAAATGAAGGAAAATGCACAGGGAACCAATAGTGATGGGAAGGAAACTGGGACTCACATCAATGGGAAGGAAGGAAGAAACACCAGAAGGAAGAAAGAAACAACCAAACAGAAAAGAATGAAGAAATAAAAATTCAAAAAAAAAATAAGAAGCTTAGGAACCTCCAGGACATCTTTAAATGTTCCAACATTTGAATTATAGGGGTACCAGGAAGAGAAGAGGAAGAGCAACAAGTGGAAAAGTTATTCGAACAAATAATGAAGGAGAACTTCCCCAATCTGGCTAAGGAAATAGACTTCCAGGAAGTCCAGGAAGCTCAGAGAGTCCCAAAGAAGTTGGACCCAAGGAGGAACACACCAAGGCACATCATCATTACATTAGCCAAGGTAAAAATGAAGGAGAGAATCCTAGAAGCAGCAAGAGATAAGGAGACAGTAAGCTACACAGGTGTTACCATCAGACTGTCAGCTGATTTCTCAAGGGAGACCTTGCAGGCAAGAAAGGGCTGGAAAGAAGTATTCCAAGTCATGAAAGGCAAGGACCTACATCCCAGATTGCTCTATCCAGCAAAGCTTTCATTTAGAATGGAAGGGCAGATCAAGTGCTTCTCAGATACGGTCAAGTTAAAGGAGTCCATCATCACCAAGCCCTTATTTTATGAAATGTTAAAGGGACTTAT
>JAPYXV010001301.1:0-14244 GCA_028533065.1 Trachops cirrhosus | reverse complement strand
TTTGGTCTTGTCGAGCACCTGTAGTGAGGGGCGGGGCCTTAGGTGTTCACCAGGGCGGGTCACCCCAGTCGCAGGGTTGTGACATTGTATGTGGGGGCGGGGTCCGAGAAGGAACAATGGCGCTTGCTCTGCTTTCTGTAGGACCCCAGACCCTTCCGCCACTTTCCTCAAGCCAACTGGGCCAATTCCGGGGTGGGTGGGCCTGTGCACCCCGTGGGACCTTCCTTTTCAGTCTGTGACCCAAAGTTCTATTTCCCGGCGCTGGGACCCTGAGTTGTGTGCAGTGCCTTGCTTCACAATGGCCGCCTTGCTGGGTCTGCCAGTTGCCACCCCCTGGCCGGGGCCCACCAGCCACTGCTGCTTGTGCGCCCAGGGTCTGCCTGCTGTGGGTTTGCGTGCCGCCCCGGGTGCTCAGCTCTCCGCTCTGCATCCCTCGCCTGGCCTGACTCCGCCCCTCCTACTGGTCTGGATGAAAGTGTCTATTTTTAAATCCTTGGTTGTCCGACTTCCATAAACTTCACTTTTCTGTCAGTTCTGGTTGTTATCTTGTTTCTATATCGTTGTTGTCCCTATCTTGGTTGTGCAAGGAGACACAGTGCGTCTACCTATGCCTCCATCTTGGCTGGAAGTCCTCAATTGATTTTAGATATTAACTCTGTGTACAAGATACCTCCCTAGTAACACTTATATTAGTATTTGAATAAATAATTGGGCATCATAGCATAAAAAAGTTAATGCATAAAACTAACCATAGTAAGTTTGAACATGTGATTACAGTTCATGGACTAGTGACTAAACTGTGGTGAAAATAAAACAATGAATATCTATAATTGTCTGAACATCTCTAGAAAGGTGGTAAAGTAATAGAAAGTAAACTATTTACCAAATAATAAAGTGAGAAATAATCTAAATCTTAAACAACGTATGGAGGGAAAACTAAAAAAGAAAGAATCAAATTCTGCAAACAGAATGAAAATTAATAGAACATTTTATATAGTTATTAAGAAAGAAGTTTTATACTTAAGCATATGTTTAATGTGAGTTGCTTCTAATATGAACCTGTTATATATTTGGTGGCTCTGTTTTTTCTTATGTCAAAAGTATTTTGTGATTTTTTGGCCTCAAAATTCACATTGACCACATTAAAATAACTACAATTATTTACAGTCACAAAAGGACAAGTTTGACAGTGACTATAAGATTGAGAAAATACAGGTACTCTGTAGTAATTGAAGGAAAAAAAGACTCAAGGATCTTCGTGTTAGAAAAAAATCCACATGACCAATGTGATAAAAACAGCCTATCTGATTTTTATTTCTTTACAGGCTTCAGTAGAAAGATTTGGTATTAGTATTATATAAAAATAGTCTATAAAAGCAAAATTAAACATTCAAGAAATAAATGAGGAAAGGATCTTAGAATAAAACTTTTTGGTTGGTAAACATAATTTGCTTTTATTTTATTTTCAAAATATTTTATGGCATTTTTCCATTACCATTTAACTCATTTAGAATCATCTGCCCTGGCAATCACCACATTGTTGTCAATGCCCATGAGTCCTTTCTCCTTTTGCTCAATCTTTCCACCCCTTAATGTCTACCCAATCCCCTTAGCTGTCATCCTACTCTTTTTCTATGTCTCTCTATATTTTGCTTGTTAGTTAAGTTTGTTCATTAAATTTCACATATGAGTGATGTCATATGGTATTTGTCTTTCTCTGACTGGCTTACTGCACTTAGTATAATGCTTTCCAGATTTATCCATACTGTTGCAAAGGGTAAAATTTTCTCCTTTTTAATAGCCAAGTAGTATTACTTTGTGTAAATATCTCATTTTATCTGCTCATCTACTGATGGACACTTGGAGTGCTTCTTTATCTTGGTGATTATAAATAATGCTGCAAAGAACATAGAGGTGCTTAGGTCCTTTCAAATTAGTGTTTTGAGTCCCTTCAAACATATTCCCAGGAGTGGAATCACTGGGTCAAAAGTCATATCCATTTTTAATTTTTGGAAGTATACCCATACTGTCTTCCATAGTGGCTGCAACAATCCACATTCCCACCAACAGCACAAAAAAGTTCCCCTTTCTCCCTATCCTTGCCAGCACTTGCTGTTTGTTGATTTATTGATGATAGCCATTCTGACAGGTGTGAGATGATAGCTCATTGTGGTTTTCAATTGCATTTCTCTGATGATTAGTGACATTGAATAACTTTTCATACTGACAGTGAATAACTTTTCATGTCTATTGACCACCAGTATGTCCTCTTTGGAGAATGTTTATTCATGTCCTTTGTCCATTTTTTATTGGGTTGTTTGTTTCTTTCTTTGTTTTGGTGTTGAGTTTTATAAGTTCCTTATAAATTTTGGATATTAACCCTTTATCAGATGTATCAGAGAATATGTTCTCCCATTCCTTCACTGTGCAAACTATTTTACCAATGTTGCATTCCTGGAAAAAATCATACTTAGTCATCGTCTATGATCTTTTTGATGCATTTTTATACTGGTTTGCTAATATTTTGTTGAGGATTTTAGCACCCATGTTCATCAGGGATATTGGTCTATAATTTTCTTTTTTTTATTTTATCTGGATTTGGGATTAAGATAATTCTGGCCTCATTAAATCAGCTTGGGAGTCTTCCCTCCACTTCAATTTTTTGGAGCAGTTTGAGAAGAAGAGGTGATAGTTCTTCTCAGAATGTTTGGTAAAATTCAACTGTGAACCCATCTGGTCCAGGGTTTTAGTTTGTTGGGAATTTTTTGATTACCACTTCAATTTCACTATGTATAATCTGTCTATTCAGATTCTCTGATTCTTTCTGATTTAGTTTTAGAAGACTGTATATTTTTAAAAATTTATCCATTTCATTCAGGTTGGCCATTTGTTAGCACATAGTTGTTAACACTTTCTTACAGTCCTTTGTATTTCTTTAGGTGTCAATTATAATTTTGTTCTTTCATTTCTGATTTTATTTATTTGGATCCTCTCTTTTATTCCTTGATGATCTGGTTAAAAGTTTGTCAATCTTGTTTATCTTTTCAAAGAACAAGTTCTTGGATTCATTGATATTTTTCATCATCTTCTTTGATTCTATTTTGTTTATTTCTGCTATGATCTCTATTATTTCCTTCTTTCTACTCACTTTTTGCCTGGTTTATTGTTTTGCTTTTTAAAGATCCTTTAAGTGTAAAGTTATTGTTTATTTGAGCTTTTTCTGTTTATTTTTTTATTTTTTAGATAGGCCTGCAGTATTAAGAATTTCCCTCCTAGGATTGCTTTCCCAGTGTTTCACAGGTTTTAGATTGTTGTACTCTCATTTTCATTTGTTTCAAGTTATCTTTTGATTTCTCCCTTGATCTTATTGTTGACATATTTATTGTTTAATTACATGTTGTTTAGTTTAATGCCTGTGTGTTTTTTAGTGTTCTTCTCATGATTTATTTCTAGAATGCGAGCATTGTGCTCAGAGAAGGTGCTTGATATGATTTAACTCTTCTTAGATTTATTGAGTCTTGTTTTGTATCCTAACATGTGGTCTATCCTAGAAAACATTCCATATGCACTTAAAAACTATTGGTATTCTGCTGCTTTGGGATGAAATACTCTGATGGTATCAATTAAATTCATTTGATTTACTATGCCATTTAAGGCCACTGTCTCCTTGTTGAATTTCTGTCTGTTAGATCTATACATTGAAATCAATGGGGTGTTAAAATCTCTGACTATGACTGTATTTCTGTTGATCTCTCCCTTTATGTCTATGAAGATTTGATCTACATATTTAGGTACTTCTGTGTTTGGTGTATAAATGTTTACTAGGGTTTTATTCTCTTGTTGGATTGTTCCCTTTATCCTTATGGTATCCTTCTTTGTCTCTTACTATAGCTTTGGTTTTAAAGTCTATTATGTCAGATATAAGTTTCATTACCCCAGCTTTATTTTCCCTTTCCATTTGCATGAATACCTTTTTCCATTCTGTTACTTTTAGTCTGTGTTTATCTTTTGGACTGAGGTGAGTCTCTTGGAGGCAACATATATATGGATCTTGTTTTCTTATTCATTCTGCTGCCCTATGTCTTTTTGTTGGAACATTTAAGCCATTTACATTAATAGTGATTATTGGTAGATACTTATTTAGTTTCATTTATTGTTAGATTATTATACTTTTTTCTTTCTCTTTTTTTCTTCTTCTTATTAAAGCAAATCCTTTAACATTTGTTGTAGTACTGGTTTAGTGTTAACAAATTCAGTTAGCGTTTTCTTGTCTAAGAATCTCCTTATTTCTCCTTCAATTTTAAATGATAACCTTGATGGGTAAAGTAGCCTTGGTTGTAGGTCTTTGTTTTTCATCACCTTGGTATATTTCATACCACTCCCTTCTGCCCTGCAATGTTTTTGTTGAGAAACCAGATGACAGTCTAAATGGTGCTTCCTTGTATGTAACTACCTGTATTTCTCTTGTGGTTTTTAAGATTCTCACCTTGTTTTTAAGCCTTATCATTTTAATTGTGATGTGTCTCAGTGTAGGACTCTTTGGTTCCAACTTTTTTGTCACTCTCTGAGCTTCCTGTACTTGAATGTCATTTTCCTTCACCAGATTAGGGAAGTTTTCAGTCATTATATTTTCAAATAGGTTCTTGATCCTTTGCTCACTCTCTTCTCATCTGGTATTCCCATAAGGCAGAGGTTGTTATGCTTCATTTTTCCTAAAGGTTTCTTAAGCTTTCCTCATTTTTTAACATTTTATTTATTTATTTACTTACTTACTTATTTTTTCAAATCTGGTTGGGTGTTTTTTCGTACTGTTTCTTCCAAATCTCTGATTCAATCCTCCGCTTCATCTAACCTACTGTTTATTCTTTCAAGTGTATTTTTTTTTAGAAATTGCATTCTTTATTTCTATCTAGTCCTTTTTTATGGTTTCTATCTCTCATATCATGCTGTTAAATATCCTTATAATCATTACTCTAAAGTCTATATCTGATAAATTGATTGCCTCCATTTCATCTAGTTCTTCTGGAGAATTCTCTTGTTTTTTCATTTTGGGTCTGTTTCTTTGCCTTCCCATTTTAGATGCTTAGATCTTCACTTATAGGTGAGATCATATGGTATTTGTCTTTCACCACTTGGATTATTTCACTTAGCATAACACTCTCTAGTTCCATCCATGCTGTTGTGAAGGGTGGGAGTTCCTTCTTTCTTTATGTTGTGTAGTATTCCATGTGTAAATGTACAAAGACTCTGTCATAGACCTATGTCAGACACTGCCTGGACTGGCCCTGGACAACCTGTTTGGAGGTATTAGCAATCCACAGCTAGTGCCTTCCTCTGGTTTGCCTGGGTGTATGAAGGAAGAACCAGGTTGCATAGCTAGGCTGGCTTTTATAAGCATTAGGTCCGGGAAGGGTCTACTAAAGTCTCAGAGCTCCCAGAGATTCTCCTTAATTTTTAAATTTAATCACTAATGTAGCTTTAAGCTCTACTCAGCAGCCTGGCTTAAGGTCCACAGGGGGAGGCAAGGCAATTGATGCTTGAGAAAGATGGCTCTGCAGAATGGGGAATTACTCAGCAGAGGGAAACTGGTGGCTTTTCCTTCAATTTTCTCCCCAGAGCCACCCCCGCCAAGATTCTCCTCATGCATCTCTAGTCTATTCTGCCCTCCCTCTGCTGGAGCCCGAGTAAGTATAAGAAAAAAATTGTGCATTGTCCCTTTAAGAGGCCCTTTCCATCTCCAGCTATCTCTCCCTTGTGGACAGAAACCCTGCTGCTTTTCACTGCAATATGATATTTGTGTTCTTTTCCCTGTTCTGGTGCTATAAACTGGGAAGCCCAGCTCGGGTTTAAGACCCCACATGTCTCAGGGAAGCCCTCCAGCCACTGAAATATCCCTCCAGAACTTCAGATACCACTCATGGGAGCCCAGTCAGCCTTCTTGCAACTCCCTCATGTGCTATACCAGTCTCATTGTGGTGATGTGGTTTCTCCTATTTGTCAGTGTTTATAAGGCTGGTGTTCAGTTGGTTATTCTATGATTTTTCTATAGTTAAGTTTTAATTCCAGTTTGATCCTGGGAGGAGGATTGTGCAGCTTCTACCTACTTCTCTGCCATTTTGGGTCCTACGACTAACTATAATTCATTACCTACTACTACCTTTGTAACTTTCAGCAAGCCACTTAACTTTTCTGTATTGAATATTTTTTATCTATGAATTTGGGATAAATATTCTTCATAGAGTGGTTGTGAAGGTATGATGAGTTCATGTTTGAGGCGAGTCCTTGGCAGTCTATGTTATATGAAAGTTAGTAATTATTATTAATCTGGACTAGTATTATGAAGTTTAATTGGTAAGCCATATGTTTAAACAAAGGAGAGGACAAGGAAACTTGCTAACCAGCTAAACACTTATATGCTATCAGTCTCTATATTTTTGTACTTTTCATATAAATGGGATCACACAACGCTTTCTTTGTGATTAACTTCTTTCCTTATCAGTCCATGAGCATTTGAGTTGTTCTTTTTTGGCTATTATGAATAAAGCTGCTGTGAACATTCATGTACAAGTTTGTAAGTGGGTATATGTGTTCAATTTTCATGGGCATATACTTGGAGTAGAATTGTTGTGTCATATCATAACTTTGTTTTTAACATACTGAGGAACTAAAACACTCTTTTCCAAATAGCTGCATTATTTTGCAACTTCACCCTCATGAAAGTGTTCCATTTATTCCATGAACTCACCAATACTTGTTATTATATATACAATTTTATCCACCCTAGTTGGTGCAAAGTGGTATCTCATTTTGTTACTGAAATACTTTTTTCCTCATGACTAATGATGTTGAGCATCTTTTCATGTGCTCTTTGGTCATTTATATATGTTTTTGAAATTCATTTTTATTTGCAATTTTATTTTATTGTGTTGTAAGAGTGCTTTATATATTCCAGAAAAAAAGCCTGATATAGTCAATGTGAGCAAAGGGTAAAAGTTCAGTACTCATACATGAAATCTAGTTTTCCCAGCGCCTTTTGTTGAAAAGACCCATGTTGCCCATTAAATTATTATGACACACTTTTCAAAATCAATTAAGCATCATTTTAAGTACATTTCTGAGATCACAATTCTATTTCATTGAACTACATATCTATACAAGTATCTTCTGCCTTCTGAAAGTTTATATGTTAGGCCACTTTTCTTTCATAAAGATTTATGGTAGAACAATAATGGCTTTTTTCATAAAAGCAAAAATCTTCATATTTCTTTTGGTTAACAAAAAACAGTACATAAAAACATAGGTCTTTTGTAAAAGTAAAGTGGAACAATGTGAACATTTGGAAAGTTGGGGATACTTTTTGCTTTATTCCATTTCAGCTTAGGAAATGTTTCATCAGAACAGTTATACTTTGGTATAACAAAGGGAACCTATATTTATATTATCACTGCACTGTCTTGATTACTGTACCATTGTAATAAATTTTAAAATCAGGAAGTGTGAATCTTCAAATTTTGTTGTTCTTTTTAAATTTTGTTTTTAATATTTTGGATCCTTACATGTCCACATGAACTTTAGGATCAGTTTTTAATTTTTGAAAAATGAAAAGATATTTGACATTTTTATAGAAATTAAGATAAATTATAGATTGATTAGGGAATTACTGATGTATTAACAATATGAAGTCTTTTGATTTATGAACATGGACTTTTACCTATTTAGATCTCTAATTTTTTCACAAAATTCTTTTTTTTTAGTGTACAAGTATTGTAATTATTTATTTAATATTTTAAGTGTTTTTTATTGTTTTAATGTTATTGCAAATATGTTTTCACACTTTCAATTTTCAGGATATTCATTGCTAATATACAGAAATACAATTGATTTTTATATACTAATCATATATCCTGAAAAGTTAGTAAACTTATGTATTAACTCTAATAGTTGAATGTGTGTGAATTCCTTAGAATTTTCTATATACATAAGAATATTATCAGCTAATATGGTTAAATTCTGACTTTAAAACTGGGTGTTTTTTACTAGTACTTTTACCACTCATTCTTGAATAACTGCTAGAACCCCAGAATAATATGTAATAGAAGTGGTGAGAACAGACATCCTTATCTTTTCTTTGATATAGAAGGAAAACATTCCATCTTTCACCATTAAGTACTATGTAAGCTGTGTATCATTTTGGATGTCCTTTATCAGATTGAGAAATTTCCCTTCTGTTCCTAGTCTGTTGCATATTTTATCATAAAAGAGTGTTGGATTTTGTCATGAGGTTTTTTCTGTGCATTAAAATTATCATATATTTTGGGTACTTTAATCTACTGATATGACATTACATTAATTGATTTACAGATGTTATATTCTTGTGTTATATCAATTTGGTTTTGATGCATAATTCTTTCTATATACTGCTGGATTGGGCTTGCTAGTACTTATTTCAAAATTTATGTTTATTTTTATAAAGACATTTGTTTAGTTTCCTTTTCATTGTGGTATCTTTGGATAGTTTTGTTATAAGGTTAAAACCTTATATAATCATTTTGAAATTATTCTTCAATGTTTCAAAAAAGTTTATGAATTATCAGTGTTATTTTTAAATGTTTCATAAAATAAACCAGAGAAGCAATCTATGTCCATAAATTTCATTTAACTAAGTTTTATTAAAATAATTAATTAAATGTCTTTAATTTTTATAGGTCAGTTCTCATTTTATATTTTTAGTAAGTTAGTTTTGGTCATTTGTGTCTTTATAGAAATTTGTTCATGTCTTCTCAATTATCTTTTTTATTGACAATTATTCAGAGTATTATCCTCTAATCATGTGTTTATTTGTTTGTTCATTTTGGCAAGGTTGGTATTTCTTAGGAACTCAGATAAGTAGGGAGAGAAAGAGCTGAGCTGTTAGGTGTTAAAATAGCCAATTAAAAGCAGCAAGCCAAAATTGAAGAGTTAAGCCTTTAATGACTTATTTCATGGTATAAGCAAGATGCTAAAAACTGGAGAAAATGCTCACTCTTCTTGTTTCATTTTCCCCAGTGGAATGGTGCACAGGTCAAGGATCAGGTGGGTCAGTACAAATATATAGAATCCCCACAAAAAAGGCTCCAGGAAGGCTCCATTGTATCAACTCTTTGCTGGCGTGGCTGTGGTGAAATGAGGTGGGCTAAGCCTGAGAAAGTACTGCATACTCAAGAGTGAGTAGCATGTCCTCAAAATTTACCCCTTCCTCTCCTCTTATCTCCCAGCTCCTTAAAGAAAGTTTAACAGACATCTCCCTGAAGAACATCTCCCTGAAGAGAAGATGAAGAAGCCTGTACAAAAAAACCTTGTTATTTTTTCACTAATTTATTACCCCAAGCTCAAACTACTTTGTTTTATAAATTCCTCACAAATTTAGTGGGATTATTTTTTGTTTAAAGTATAAATGCTTCCTGCTTCATTCACCTCAAGTCTTGAATTTCTATGGGGTTCTTATATAAACAAAAATAAATAGATTTTTCTCCTATTAATTTTTCATATGTCAATTTAACTATTAGATCAGTCAAAGAATCTAGAAAGGAAAAAGAGAAAAGTTTTCTACTCCTAAAGCACCAAGCCAGATTTGGGTAGGGCAGCTTCCCAGCATGAGGCCTTTCAGGTAAATTGCTTTTTGTTAGGTCTGAAACCTGCATGGTTATATTTAAGCAGAAATCAAACTCCTCAGGTACAATGTTCCCTCATTCCTTCCTGATTTTAGTCATTTAAGTTTTCTGTTATTTTTGTTGTGTAGTCTATCTACAGTTTTCTCAATATTATTGACCTTTTCAAATAATTGACTTTTGATTAAAATTTCTCTATTTCTTTGTATTCTCTATTAATTTATGACAGATCTAGCATTTATTATTTACTTCCATGCATTAGCTTTGTATTTAGTATACTGTTTTCTAATTCAATTATTTAAACTAATTCTTTTTAAAAAGTTGACCAATTGTTCACACCCTTCTATCTCTTGCCTCTGTAACTATATTATTTTCTTGTTTGTTTGTTTGTTTATGATTCCACATGTAAGTGAAATAATATGATATTTGTCTTTCCTTGACTTTTTATTTCATTTAGTATAATTCTTTTGAGGCCCATCCATGTTGTTGCAAATAACAAAATTTCATTTTTTATGCATTACTATATGTCCATTGTACATATATATGTATGTACATATATAAATTATTTATATTTATTATATATAAAAATGTCACATATTCTTTATCCATTTCTCTTTTATTTTTTTATTGTTGCTCAAGTACAGTTGTCTCCATTTCCTTCCACCACCATTCCCACCCACCCCAGCCATTCCATTTCTTAACTGATAGACATTTAGATGTTTTAATATCTTAGCTACTATAACTAATGCTGCAATAAACATGAGGATGCATGTATTTTTTTGAGTTAATGATTTTTTTTAATATCCCAATGCAGAATTTTTAGATCATGTGATAGTTCTTTCAAAAACTTTCTAAGTAAACTCCATAGTGACTACACTAATTTTCATTCTCACTAACCATGCCCAATGGTTCCTTTGGTCCACATCCTTGCTAACACTTGTTACTTCTTATTTTTTTGATAATAATTATTCTATCAGGTATGACATGATTATCTCTTTTGGATTTTGATTGGTATTTCACTGGTGACTAATGATGTATAGTATCTTTTTATGTACTTATCAGCCTTCTTTGAAAAGATATGTCTTCTTTGAAAAAATATCTAGTCACATCTAATGACTATTTTTAATAGAATTGTTTTTTGTATTAAGTTATATAATTTCTTTACATATTTTATATATTAGGCCCTTATTAGACATATGTTTTAATTTTTTTTGCAATCAGTAGTTTGCCTTTTCATTGCATTGATGATTTCTTTTGCTTTGCAAAAGTTTTTTTTTAGTTTACTGTAGCTTCACTTGTTTATTTTTGCTTGTGTTGTTTTTATCTTGATGTCAGATTAAAAAAAATATTGCCAAGTCCTGTGTCAAAGAGCTTAGTACCTATGTGTTTTTTCTAGGGTTTTTATGGTTTCAGGTCTTACAGTCAAGTGTTTAATTTATTTTTAGGTAATTTTTGTTCATGCTATATGATAGTAGTTCTTTTCATTATTCTGCATGTGGCCGTCCATTTTAAACAGCCCTATTTATTGAAGACACTATCTTTTTTTCTATTGCGTATACTCAGCTCCTTTGTCATAAAATTAATTGACCACACATTCATGAGTTTATTTCTGGGCTCTTCATTCTGGTGCATTAATCTATGTGTCTGTTTTTATGCCAACACCATGCTACTTTAATTACTATAGTTCTGCTATATAGTTTGAAATCAGGAAACATATTGCCTCTAGAACTATTCTTCTTTTCTAAGATTGGGTTGCTACCTGTGGTCTTTCATGGCTTCATACATATATTAGGACTGTTCTATATCTATGGAAAAACATGTGTTTTATTTATTTTTTAATTGTTGTTCAATTACAGTTGCCCCATATTTCCCCCCATTGCTCTGCCCTGCTCCCCCTCATTCCAACCATCAACCCCCACACCATTGTCCATGCCCATGGGTCCTTTATACCTGTTCTTTAAGGAGGATAATGGGGGAAATAAAGGAAAGCAGGGTAAGGGGAAAAAACATGTGATTTACATTTGGATAGGCATTGCACTGAATCTTTATATTACTTAGTATAGTATGGACATTTTAACAATATTAATTCTGTCAACCTATAACTGTGCAGTATCTGTCAATTTATTTGTCTTCTGTGATTTCTTTTATTAATGTCTCACAGTTTTCTTTTTATAATTTTAAAAATAGATTAAAAAATTTAATTAGAGTTGACATATATTAATTTCAGGTGTATAACATAATAATTAGGCACTTATATAATTACAGAGTCATTACTCTGATAAGTCTAATACCCATTTGACAACATAAATAGTTATTATAACATTATTGACTATATTCCCTGCGCTGTACTTTACATCTTTGTGACTGTCTTTTATAAATGGTGATATATATATAGTAATTTCTTTATATTTTTCACCCACTGCCCAACCCACTTCCCATCTGGCAACCATGAATATGCTCTTTGTATCTATGAGTTTTTCTTCTTTGTGTTTGCTTTGATTTTTATATTACACATTTAAGTTAGATCATATAATATTTGTCTCTCTCTGTATGACATATTTCACTTAGTGTAATACCCTTTAGATACATCCATGTTGCTGCAAATGTTAAGATTTAATTTTTTTATGGAGCAGTAATATTCTATAGTGTGTATACCACATCTTTATCCATTTATATGTCTTTGCATACTTAGGCCACTTCTATATATTGGCTATGGAATTAATGTTGCAATGAACATGGGAAATGCATATGTCTATCCAAATTAGCATTATGGGTTTCTTGAAATAAATACACAGGGTAAAATTGTTGCATCCTTCTTTGCCTCTTCTTATATACTACTTATTTAAAGTCTGTTTTGGAGGAGGGGAAGGATGGGTGGGTGGGCTAGAATGGGAATAAAGGATAGAAACTGTACTGAATAAACTAAAATTAAAAAAATAAAAATAAATAAAGTCTGTTTTGTCTAGTATAAGTATTGCGACCCCAGCTCTAAAAAAATTTTCCGTTTACATGATACATCTTTTTCCATCCATTCTGTGTTTGTCTTTCAATCTAAAGTGGGTCTCTGAGGACAGCATATGTATGGGTTTTGTTTACTTTTCCATTAAGATACCCTTTTACTTTGTGATTAGAGCACTTAATTCATTTACACTTACAGTAATTATTGATAAGCATGTAAAAGTTGTCATTTTATTATTTATATTTTTATCTTTTTTTCTCCTTTTCTTTCTTCTTCTTCAACATGTCCCTTTAACATTTTTGTAAAACTGTTTGGTGAAGAACTCCTTTAAGTTTTACTTGTCTGGGAAATTCTTTATCTGTCTTAAAATTCAAAATGATAGCCTTGCTGTGTAGAGTAATTTTGATTATACTTCCTTGCTTTTCTTCACTTTGAATATTTTATGACAAATCATTCTGGTCTGCAAATTTTCTGTTGAGACACCAGCGAACAGTCTTATGGGAGCTCCCTTGTAAGTAACTAACTGCTTTTTCTTGCTGCTTTTAAGATTCTTTTTTGTCTTTTTTCCCTTTCTCTTTCTTTCTCATTTTTTAAGATTTTATTTATCTATTTTTAGACAGCAAGGAAGGGAGGGAGAAAGAGAGGGAGAGAGACATCAATGTGTGGTTGCCTCTCATGGACTGCCCACTGGGGACCTGGCCACAACCCAAGCATGTACCCTGACTAGGAATCTAACCAGTGACCCTTTGGTTTGCAGGTGGATGCTCATTCCACTGAGCCACAACAGCCAGGGCTAAGATGTTCTCTTTGTCTTTCACCTTTGGAATTTTAATTATTATGTGGGCCTCTTTGGGTTCATCTTGTTTGGAACTGTCAGGAAGTAGTATGTCTTTTCCCCTTGCCAGGTTTGGGAAGTTTTCCATCATTTTTATCTTCAAATATGTTTTCAATTCCTTGCTTTCCTCTTCTTCTGGTACCCTTATGATCCAAACATTGGTATACTTTGGGCTGTCTAAGAGGCCCATTGAACTATGTTCTTTTTTTGGATTACTTCCTCTATTCTGATTGGATGTTCTCTACTGTCTTATTCACAAAATTACTGATATAATTATTTGTTTTTTTTCTAATCTGCTGCTGATTTCTTGTATAGTGTTCTCCATTTTAATTAATGTATTCATCCTTTCTAACGGGTTCCTTTTATGGTTTCTACCTCCCTTTTTATGTTCCTTATTTCTTTGTAAAAGGTCCCACTAGTTTTTGTTTTTATTTTAGTTTATTCAGTGCAGTTTCTATCCTTTATTACCATTCCAGCCCACCCACCCATTCTTGCTCTCCACCCTCCCATCTCCAGCCCCCCTAGTTTTGTCCATGTGTCCTCTATATTTGTTCCTGTAAACAGGAACAAATTCCCTTCTCCCCTGAAATTCCCTCCCCTCCCTCCTCTGGTCACTGACAACCTGTCCTCTATTTCAGTGTCTTTAGTTATATTTTACTTCTTTCTTTGTTTTGTTGTTTAGTTTCCTGTTAAAGGCAAGATCATATGGTATTTGTCTTTCAATGCCTGGCTTATTTTGCTTAGCATAATGCTTTCCAGCTCTATCCATGCTGTTGCAAAGGGTATGAGATCCTTCTTTCTTT
>JAPYXV010001300.1:0-14245 GCA_028533065.1 Trachops cirrhosus | reverse complement strand
GCCATCTTTTTGCTGTTTTTTGTTTTGTTTTGTTTTGATTTTTTGGTCTTGTCGAGCTCCTGTAGTGAGGGGCGGGGCCTTAGGAGTTCACCTGAGCGGGGCACCCCAGTCGCAGGGTTGTGACGTTCTATGTGGGGGTGGGGTCCGAGAAGGAACAATGGCGCCCACTCCGCCCTTTGCAGGACCCCAGACCCTTCCGCCACTTTCCGCAAGCCAACCGGGCCCCTCCGGCACCAATTCCGGGGTGGGTGGGCCTGTGCACCCTGTGGGACCTTCCTTTTCAGTCAGTGACCGAAAGCTGTATTTCCCGGTGCTGGGGCCCTGAGTTGGGCACAGTGCCTTGCTTCACAATGTCCGCCTCGCTAGGTCTGCCGGTCACCACCCCCTGGCTGGGGCCCACCAGCCACTGCTCTTTGTGCGCCCAGGGTGTGCCTGCTGCAGACTTGTGCGCCGCCCCGGGTGCTCAGCTCTCCACTCCGCGTCCCTCACCCGGCCAGACTCCGCCCCTCCTACCGGTCTGGATGAAAGTGTCTATTTTTAAATCCTTGGTTGTCCGACTTCCATAAACTTCAATTTTCTGTCAGTTCTGGTTGTTATTTTGTTTCTATATCTTTGTTGTCCCTGTCTTGGTTGTGCGAGGAGGCACAGTGCGTCTACCTATGCCTCCATCTTGGCCGGAACTCGCCTGGTTTATTTTCATGGGAATGTGGGACCAGACGCGCCCCGTCCCTCTACGGTCCACAGCCTTTCTAGGTCGGCCAGCTGCCGCCCCACCTCCAGCCCTCTCTGCCCTGGCTCCCCAACTCTGTCCCTCCTACCAGTCTGGATGAATATTTCTTCTTTAACTCTTTGGTTGTCAGATTTCCATACAGTTCAATTTTCTGTCAGTATTGGTTTTTTTTTGTTTTTAAATTATTGTCCTTATTTTGGTTGTGTGAGGGGGAACAGTGTGTCTGCCTACACCTCCATCTTGGCTGGAAGTCAGCAGACACTATTTTTATTGCTATGTTTTAGATGGAGAAACTGGAGCTTAGAGAAGGGAAGTAGCATATTTACTGTTACATGTAAGTGTCAGAGCTGAGACTCACATTAAGGCCTGGCTAATACCATAATTTATACTCATGATGATGATGATGATTGTGGTAATGGTGACAGCTGATGGTTCCAGACATCGTGCTAGGTATTTTTCATGTGTTTCTCCAGCTATATACTTCCTTGCATAGAATGGATGCTTAATAGTTATTGTTGCAGTCACTGTCCCGTGGTGACCGCAGACGTTGTAGATGGCTCGCGAGTGACGAGAGAAACATACACACGGATTACAAAGTCCTGTGGAGGAATAAGAACGGCCAGCCACTCTCTCTAGTGGAGAGCGCCCCGAGCTGCCACCTCAATAGGCTTTTATTAGGTAGTATTGGGTAGGTGAGCAGATACAGAATGTGGATTCATTGTCTAGCAGAAAAGATCAAAACAGGTAGATAATTTACATAGGGTTCAAAAGACTCACGCTGGGTTTTGGGGCTGGTATCACCTGACAGGTACATGATTGATCTAGTTTCCTGCCAGAGCCTACACAACCAAGAGCATCCTAGCAAGCAGGTCTCACAGGATTTTACATATCTTATGCCTCAGGTCCAATTCACCCCAGGTGTCCGCGGACTCTAGTCTGAGCCTCACCGCCCCTGCTATTTCCGCAGGCCCTGAGGCAGGCCCTGAGTCGGAGGAGACAAATGCAGCCAGGAGACTTGGATTTCCCACATCTAGCACAAGGACTCAGGCTATTTGCAAAGCCGAGGGGGCAGGGGTGATATCGATCACTCCCTCACTTTCACAGCCCCTTGAGTCTCTTCCCTGATGGCTTATTCCCACGTGATCGTGTCTGTCTTAGGTCCATTCTTTCCAGAGAATGGTTGCCCGTCCTTGACTATCCGACCAAGCTGAAGGGAATAGCAGAGCAGGCAGTGCCCATGTTCAGGGAAATAAGTTTTGTCTCCTTAGGCCTCCCAGTTCTGGGAGATTTCTCACTCAGCTTTAGCCACGGGGGGTTACGGCTCCTGAAACCAGGCAGGGCGGACACCACAAGTTATTACATATGGCAGGGCAGACAAAGCTCTTGAGACCTACGGTCTTTTCCTGGCTCTGCTACTAATTCACTGTGTGACCTCAGGTAACCACTAACCCTTTGGAGCTCCAATGTTCTCTGAAAATCAGTGAATGATCTTAAAAATAATTCTAGTTCTAAAATTTTAGGCCTCTGTGAATTAATTCTATTTTGTTTTTTATTCTATAATTATTACTTCCATATACAAAGCGTTTTCTCACCCTTCAAATTCTACATTCCTGTAGGATCTTGATTTTGTTTTATATTTTTTTCCCCACATTTTCCATGGTACCTAATCTGGTGCTCTCCATACTATATAACAGGCTCATGAGAGGTGTGTTTATAGATATACAGATTGAGGTGTGTCTAAGGGGAAACATCCATCTTCATAAGAAGCTGTGCTTATTGTCATATTACCTTCCTTTGGAGGTGACATTGAACTGGAATTTAGGGCTGCCTCAGAGAAATCAGCTCTTAGCACCTTTGGAAACTTTTCTGCAGTCAGAGATAAGATCCTTATCCCTACAGCAGAGCTGTGCTCACTATACAAGCACCTACTCCTGTGACTGAATGAAGAAAGGTGTCTTTTATGAAAACTATGTTGTGCACATGTGAAAGAGGCTTGGCCTATGGATAATGCCAGATCCAGTAGGGAGTTTTCTACAGGGAACCAGTTTTTATTCTGTTCCCTGTCTTTCATAAGGTGATCTGAAAGTCACAAGTCATTTCATAGTTTTTCTGAATCTTTGAGGATTCACTTTTTAGAGAATCAAGTTTAAAAAAAGGAACTAAAATTCTCCCTAAACATGTGAATGACTTAATGAACAATGCAAGATATTTCTGAATATTTAAATAGGAAAGCTAAGTCAAAAAGCATGTGAACAGGGAAAGAAAATAACTTTTAAAAATAGCTATTTTTAGCTGCTTGTTTAGCTTCTGGGGAATGGCAAAATTTACCTCTAGAGTAAATGAAAATTTGTTTGAGGAGGAAAAAAAAAACATAGGCCTTGGGGATTGTTAGCTAGTCCATATGGGGTAGGGTTTGACACCAAGAATTTCATTGCTTGGAATAATAAAATTATAGAGATTTGGACCTGAAGAACTCAGAAAAGAGATGGAGGAGAGGAAATCTGAGTGAAATAGCAGCGGGCAGGGCCAAAGAGAAAATACAGTAAAATGTCCTATGTTGAAAATGGCCAAAGAACTTTGGGTACCTATATTTCCTGTCCTGTGCTTTATTATTACTCCCAGACTTTCAGTAATAGTCCATTATAAATAACCACTCGTATATAGTGCTGCTTGGGGAGTAAATGAGAAGAGGACAAAGGTCACAAGTTGGATGAGGTGGGGCAAAGAGAATCACAAGAGAGACGAAAACAGAAATTTAGATCAAGTGATGGTGAAGAATTCCTTCTTGACCTTGGGGTAACCTTGGGGAATCATACATGTGTATTAAAAGATTGGACAAACTTAGAAGCCTGGGACACTCGAGGTCATTCCAGACTATACCTAAGGGTTAAAGCCAATCCCCAAGCACTGAGAAAACCCCCAGACTGTGCCTGGTCAGCATGGATGCGTCCACATGCTCTTGGTTCAGTTTTCTTTAAGGACTTGAATACAGAGTATCCATATAGAAAATTGGAGACCAATATTAAGAATTATTCATCTGGCTGAAAAAACTGCATATTTAAAAACAGCAACAAAACAGAACTCTGTAACCTGTTCATATGCGGATCTATGCATTTCTTAGTAACTGTCACCATGGTAGCAAGGCAGTTTGACAAGGGTGCCTTCTTAGCACAGCACACACAAAGGAGAGAGCTCTCAACTAATCGCATACTGTCTTATACCTTTCTTTATTTAATTGTGTTGATCCTGCACTGCTGACTCTTAGCCTTGTACACTTCTCTCCCTATTAGCATCAAGTACAGTATTAGGAATATATCAGGCACTCACATATATATACTGATGGACTGAATTAAATAAATGATGTTTCTGCTGTGTCTTCCTTTCCAAGCTATAGAGAGAGTCAGCTGGCAGAAATTTGATTTTAAAAAATGTCTCCTACATTTATTTGCCTAGGGGATCAGAACTAGGCCATGTTTCTGATTGGGCTGGCCCAGCAGGGATTTCAGGTTGAGGTGATTAGGTGCTCTGAGACACCATATTATTAGAAAACTAATATGTGAGTGGTCGTAGAAAAATAAGTAAATTCATTTTCATCACTGAGACCATTCCAAGGTCCGAAAGCTTTGTTTAGGGACTTGCAGTGCTGTTTTCTGGGTGCAAGACAAGGTTGGCAGCAGTCCCTGGAGTGTTTGATGTCAGGCCAGAGTTGAAACCCCGAGGACAGGGAGTTCCCAGATTCAGGCTTCAAAATGAGAAAGCTCTTTAAGCCCCCACCTTACACAAAATTAACACTCAGCCCAGAAAGCCTCCGTATTATAACTCCTCAAGTTAATGATAATGTACAGCCTTTTTCCTAATACCTTCTTAGATTTCATTTTAATTGTCCTCTATATAATTGCTCTGCATTTCAATGACTTCCATTTTTATTTGTAATGTTTTGTAATTCCACTTTCTTTTTAAAGGTCTTTAAATGTAGGCACACCCTCTTTATTTTAATGGCCATGGCATCCATGTTTGCCACTTAATGTCTGGGTTCCTATAGTTCCAGCAGATCCACAAAGTGTGCTACCTCCAGCTGAGAGATTGATATTCTAATCATGTTCAAGGCTGAAAACAGCTGCAAGAATTTGGCCTTGGAATTCTTCAGCAGCCGCTTCCAATTGAGAAAGCCGAAATTTGTCCATTCCAGTGGGTCGACCACTACGACATGATTATCGTGGTACCACCCTCCCTGGGACAAACTGAACAGGACTGGCGTCCTGTGGAAGGAGCTGCAGAAGTCACTATTCCCAGGGAGGAACAGGTTAAACCCTTCCAAACCTGCTGAGGAATTTGACCTAGTTCCTTGGTACTAGAGTGTAGCGTGAAAGTATAATTGGTCACAAATGTGTTTCTTTCTTCCTCAAAATTACTTTTGAACTCCTGTGAGACAGGGAGAAGGCCCCCCTCTGCACATGGACTCAGACCACCAATGGTTGATAAACTTGACAAATTTAATGTGAACTTTGGGGAGCAGACAATTAATGCGACTTCATTTTATGACAAGAATGTTTAGGTCTCTGTGAAAGTCTGTGACCACTCGGATGATGCGGTTATAACATGCAAGTCTCCTTTCTGTATTTTGGCTCCGGTGCTCAGCACAATGCCAGGCACAGGTGCTCCGTGAATGTTAAATAAGGGAATGAATGCAAAGCTCTTCACAATTTGATTCCTACCCACTTTTCCAGTTTTACTTCCTGTGCTCCTCTTCCAAAAAAAAGAAATTAGAGTTTAGTTTACACTCTGGCAAAATAGCTACTCAGTTTCCTAAACACCTCTCCTGCTTTCCTACTTCTCTACCTTTGCTGTCGCCATGCCCAGGGTCTGGAATGCTCTTCTCTAGTATCCCAGACAATGAAAATATTACTGTTTTCTCATTTCAAGTGCTACTTCCTTTGTGAAAATTTTACTGATTACTCATGAAGATATAAGCTTTTTCTCCCTCTTAAAAATTTGAAACTCTTGTTTATTATCAATCAACATAATTATTTTGTGGTTAACTTTTATTAGTCTCAAGATATATACATATATCTTGAAGACAGGCACTGGGCTTATTAATTTTTACAGTGATAAGCGTACAGTTGACACTCATTAATTACAGTAATCAGTTTGCTAATGGTATAGTATGAACCCCAGCAAATTTTTATCATTTTTCTTAATAAAATCTAAATGTTATTCTCATTTATGTACATTACTCAAACTCCAAAAATAGATTGAGATTGTACCTTTGTCAACATTTGCTTTCTAGTTAATTCTGCAGGACATTGCAGCTCTCAGTAAAACTCTCCCTTTGTGTTGTAAATGATCATGGACTTGTTTCATCCTTTTAGTGACATCATTAGCATGATTACAGTTCTTATCTTGTGCTCCTCAGAGATCTTTTGAGTATTTTTTCCCTAAGTATGTATGTATCCTTAAATTCTTAGTTCATATAATCATTCATTGCTGTCATCTTGCCTGGACTACTAACAGGTGGCATTTCCAGCCATTCATCCATTTACAGGTGAGGCAGAGGTCTTCATGGAGACCCTTGAGGCTGTGCTTTCTACATATTAAACATTTCTTCCCACAAATGACCTCTTCTTGACACCTAATGATAAAAGCAAATATTGCCTTCCATTTTTTTTTAAATTACCACCTGCAAGGCATAAAGAGAGAACAGCTGGAGCAGAAATTACCCCAGAATTGAGCCTGGAAGTGAATTTAGAAGCTGCCCTTTTGAAAACAGAAACACTGCTACATGCTTCCTAAATTTTAATTCCTAAAACTCCTAGCCCTCCTGAGGAAGGTTTGTAATACTTACTTCATTTGGCAGATTCTAAGGATTTAAGACAAAAGATACAGAGTTGGACAAAATTATCCTTTACAGAATTTGGGATAATCTTTATTCTGACCAGTGTATGGGTAGCAGTCCTGGATTGGAACTTTCCAAGTCTCTTAAAAGTATTATATCTGAAATAAATGCTTCTCCATTCAAGCCCTCCCCAGTTTTTATTTTAAATAAAATTCTCTTTTCACCACACTCCTCGGAATACAGCTGTAATTCTGCCTACTTTCTCTCTGTCCCACCCCTCCCTCTTTCCCCCACCCCTTTCCTCCTTTTTTAATCATACCTTTGTCCTTCTTTTTTTCATCCTCTTTATTCTAATTTATATTATAATACTTAATCATAAAATACTTTTCTGTTTTTTAAAGATTTTATTTATTTATTTTCAAAGAGAGGGGAAGGAAGGGAGAAAGGGAGAGAAACATCAATATGTGAGAGAAACATCAATCAATTGCCTCTCACACACCCCCAACCAGGGGCCTAGCCCGAAGTCCAGGCATGTGCCATGACCAGGAATCGAACCAGTGACCTTTTGGTTTGCAGGAGGATGCCCAACCCACTCAGCCACACCAGTCAGGGCAATACTTTTCCATTTTTGAGGTATTTATAGTCTTCATGACTTACTTGATCTTTTTCAAAACATTGATTTCTTATTGATACATGAAAATTTTCTTAAGTTTAAAGTCCAGTGTCTATGAATGCAGTTTTATTGGAATACAGCCAGATCTATTCATCACGTATTGTCTTTGACTACCTTTCTCTTTATAACAGAGTTGAATAGTTGCAACAGAAATCATATGGCCTGCAAATCCTGAGATAGTTATACTACCAGGCCATTTACAGGAAAAGTTTACCAACCCCTAGTCTACAACATAGTTGGTCTACAACATAGTTGGTCTACAACATAGTTGGAAGAGACTACAAAGGATCTGAGATAGGAAGGAGGAAATATCACTCCCCAGTGGAAATGGATTCTTAAAAAATAAATACAGAAAACCAGCAGGCAGAACAAGGGAGCAAATCAGGATGTGAGGGGGATTAGGTAAACCACCATATTTTGACCTGAATCAGTATTGTAAGATCCTTCCAAATCTGTGCTTCCCCATCTTGCAAATGTCTCCCAGAGTTCTCCTCCTGATCTGCTGCTCTGATCATGCAGTGCTCATCAGAAACCCCCAGGGTTTCCCGTACCTGCAGACCTCCTAGTCAGGACTGCTCAGCCAGGGTCCTGCATGGTCTGACTGCATCTTAATTTTCTAGGATTCGCCTTCAATAGAACCAGACACCCAGCCTGAATTTCAGCATTCTGTGCTTCCGCTCACACTTTCTATACTACTTGGAGAGAATTTCTCTGTGCCAAGTCCTAGGCATACTTCATTATTGTTATTGTGAACTATTTCTAGCATACAGAGTATTAAAGAGAATAATATAGGAATATCTGTGTGCTCACCACCAAACTTTGTCAAATATTAACATGTTGCTTTGTTCTTTGGTTTTAACAAAGTATTGCAGACTTAGATATTTTTAAAGTTTCTAAGTAGACCTCCTTGGTACACCCAGGAAGAATTACGCTTTTCTGACCTGACCAGTGTGGCTCAGCTGGCTGGTCGTCGTCCCGTGGTCAGGAACACGTCTGGGCTGCAGGTTCAGTCCCTGGTGGAGCGCATGCCAGAGACAACCAGTCGATGTTTCTCTCTCACATTGATGTTTCTCTCCTTCTTTCTCCCTCCTTTCCCCTCTCTCTCTAAAAAAATAATAAAACATTTTTAAAAAAGAATAATACTTTTCTTCCTGTGATTTCCTGTAACACTTTCTTTGTACCTCTAATATCTGACCTATTCTGTCCTTGTAAAATATTTTCCTTGATTATTCCTTACTATTATCATTCCCAGAGTGGACTCTTTTAAATAGTCCAAGGAAAAGACATTTAAAAAATTTTTAATAGTGTTTATTTAAAAATGCACATTAGAAATATGTACACACAGGTGTTTAAAAATATATAGCTAGAACATCAACTCCATGATTTCCCAGATACTCTTTAAGATATGGCTAACATGGGTAGAGACATTAGAAAATTATTGAGTAAATAATGATATTAGAAAAATATTGAGTAAATAAAAATATAGATGATATGGTAAAAATTTGAAGGTTGTACTCAAAATAATTTAGCTTGGAAAACTTAGCTTATTAGTATAGGGAGTCAACTTCCATTATTTTTGTATACCCTAAGTACCCAGCTAACTCAGAAGAGGTGCTTATTGAATTGAATTGAATTGATTTCTCTCTGGCACAATGAGATCCTTGAAAATCACATGAAACTTGCTAAACCTTCTGACAAACCACTTTTAAGACATTTTCCCCACACTGAATACCCCTGACACATATGCCAGGGACAGATGGTGCATTTTTTTCCCTTTCCCTTCCTTGTCTATTGTGACAAGTTTGTCCCCATTGGGGCTTGATAAATATGAATAATGCTAATAATAGTCATCTTCTGAAGGAATGAGGACTCAAGGTTGCCATAATCCTCTTATTAGTATCGCTTCAATGGACCAATACCGGCAAATTTCAGTTTGTGGATTTGGTTCAGGAGGTGCGCGCACACACACACACACACACTCACTTTCCCTCAGAATATTTTATGTATTTCTTAGAGAAATCATCCTCAGTCTTCTTAGAGGTGCTATTTTATAGCATCTTTTCATTATTGTTGACCCTGAAGCATCAGAAGTCCCATTGGTGACTGGATTTGGTCTTGAGACTTGGTGGTGAGGAATCATTTTGTTGTGTAGCAGCCACTGCGCAGTGTTAACCAAATCACGTCACACAGCTACACAACTGCTGTCCTGTTGGAGTAAATGTGACCCTTGCAGAAGTTTCTTTTCTCCTACCCTAAAATGACCTTACATACTCTCAGGTATCAGAGAAATCTTTCACTTCAATTTCCCTTCTTTTAGCCTGTGTTTTGAGGTGGTATTTTGAGAGTCTGGGGAGTGTGGTGAATCCCTGAGGCCTGCGAGTCACAAAGGAAGATTAAAACATGTCAGAAGTTTCATTTAACCCCCAAAGCTTCACTCATACTGGACTATATGAGCTTCTAAGAGAAGCCTATGTAACTTCTGTGAAAGACTTTAATAACTTCATTTCCTAACTCCTACTGTTAAGGCACAGGTCTTCCCTGATCCTAAAACTCCACACCAGGCCTGACTTATAGCCTTATACTTGATCATTCAAATGAGGACACTTCTGAAAATGAAATGGGGTACTGGAAGGGAAAGGCATAATCCACCCAGGGAGACTGTGATGTTAAGTCACCATACCTAAAACTTTTTTTTTTTAAAGATTTTATTTATTTATCTTTAGAGGGAAAGGGAAGGAGAGAGGGAGAGAAATATCAATGTATGGTTGCTTCTTGTGCATTCCCTACTGGGAACTGGCCTGCAACCCAGGCATGTGTCCTGACTGGGAATCGAACCGTGATCTCTTGGTTCACAGGCCTGCGCTTAATCCACTAAGCTACACCAGCCAGGGCACCATACTTAAAACTTTTTGAGCCCCTTTTCCTTTAGCAGAGCCTATCAAATTAGGGTCTAGATTTCAGCTGAAAGTCTGTGGGGTTCCTTAGTAAATTTAAAGTTTTTTTTTCATTTCAATGAAATGCCTGTGTTTGCACTGTTTATGTTGATCCATTGTTTGTCCCTAAGTGGGAGAACTTTGATTGTCCCTAACCAAAAAGAGAATAGAAGCAGAATTCACACAAAGTAACATGTTTGAACCAAGTGAAAGTCAAAGGTCAGCATGGCCTTTTAATGAAAGACATGTAGTAGTTCTGAAAGAGAAAAGTGAAACGTGATAACAGAGGGTACTGAACTTAGGGGCCTATGTTGCACATTCTACCGTAATCATTTTGCAAGGTGGAGTTTTGGCAAAACATCGTGCATGACATTAATGATATTAATTTGCATTTAATTTTATAGACTTTTAAATTATAAATTTGTGTTGGTTCATATTAAAGAAGCACGATAACAAAAAAAAATTCTGCGTGAGTTTTAAAAGTTTGTGATCAATCAATGCTCCTGGTTGGAGCAGTTTTGCTTTTATTCCTTTGTCTTCCTAATACAACTCTGCCCTCTGGTGGTTACAGTTGCTAACAGAAGTAAAATCCATCCCCTTTATAAATGTATCCTTTCAAAACTCATTTGTAGGTCAGGTTGCCGAAGAAAGAGTAATTTCCCTCTAGAAACAATGTTACAAATAATAGCAGATGTTACAAGATAGCCCACAAAAACCCATAGTGGCCCTGCGTCCCTCGACCTAAACCCTCCTTCTCCCTCCTCCACCACCCTCCTTGCTGCCAAAACAAACAAATTCAGTCAATGCCACCACCAGCAGTACTCTGCCACCATCACCACCAGAAGTAGAAAGAAGAGAGAAGGGGGTTATGCTTTAGTCAAATCCAGTATCTTTATTTATAGGCACAACTTCTGTCCTGAAACCCCACACCCCTTCTGGGACCTTCAAAGGAGTGAGCCACCTAGAAGGAAACTTAAAGGTCCTCTTTGCCTCTCAGAATCTTGGGACAAATATTAAACAAATCTTGCTTCCTTTTCTCCTGACCCATGAACAGCCCAGCCCCTCTTAGTTCTCCAGAGTCAAAATCACCTTCCAAGTGGAAGAGGACAACGAGAAAGGAAAAAGAGACCAAAAAAATATGGAAAGAAAAGAAACTCCTTTGATTCAACGTTTCCCCAAACCTAGAAGCCGGTGATCTCTAACATAAATTTTCAAAGACTTGTCTCCTCCAGGCCTTCTAACTTAACCCACCAGTCCCTTCCAGGTGCCGGCTGGAAGACAGGGAGGGTTGAGGGAAGAAGCAGTCGCAGTGTAGAGGGTATACATCCTATACCACCAGCACTTCAGTGGCCTGCTATTATTTGTACTATGTGATTCCTAGGGCCCTCCCTGACAAGGCCAGTGACAGTGGGGACCCTGCTGTGTCTAAATAAACTTAGATATCCACCCCATTTGAAAGGGACTAGAAGAATTCTGTGGAATAGCATTGAGTCCATTTAAAGTGACAGAGGGGGAAATTTGTGATTTTAACAATGTAGAAAAACTAGCTGAAAGAATATGTAGACAAATAAAACACGTAGGCTGGTTAGAGACCTGATGGTGGTGAGTTATGTAATTTGGAATTCCCCTAATGTTGATTTAATGTTGCATGAATTTAGTTAAAATAAATGAAAATGTTCTTCATTGTTTTGTTTATCTATTGCTATCTACTAAAGCACTCCAAAACTTACAAGCTTAAAGCACTTTGTTTGTTTGTTTGTTTTTAAAGTTGAGCTCATAGAAACAGAGTAGAAAGTGGTTGCCAGAGGCTAGGGTATGGGAAAATAGGGAAAGGTTGGTACCTTCTCACACTTTTCAGTGGTACAATCTTTCAGTTATAAGATGAATAAGGTGTGAAGATCCATTATATAATGTGGTAACCATAGTTAATAACACTGTATTGTACAACTGAAAATTGCTAAGAGAGTAGAATTTACTTGTTCTCACAAAAAAAAAAAACAGATGAATATGCGATTCATCTGGATTGATTAACTCAACAGAGGGAAATCTTTTCAGTGTAAATGCATTGTACACTTTAAATATCTTACAATTTTGTTTGTCAGTTATACCTCAGTAAAGCTGAAAAACCCACTCCTTTATTACGTCCCACAACACTGTGGACTGGCCGGGTAGCTCTTGTTCAGGTCTCACTTTGGGTCTCTCAGGAGTTTGCTGTGAGGCGGCAACTGGCTGGTGCTCTTGTCTGTGGTCTCTGCCTACAGATTTCCTTCATCCATTCCTTCACTCGGTGTAGAAGAGGCACTTTGCCCTAGCTGGTGTGGCTCAGTGGATTGAGTGCCAGCCTGGGAATGAAAGGGTCACCAGTTCCATTCCTGGTCTAGGGTACACACCTGGATTGTGGGCCAGGTCCCCGGTAGGGGGCACATGAGAGGCAACCACACATTGATATTTCTCTCCTTCTTTCTCCCTCTCTTCTCCTCTCTGAAATAAATAAATAAATAAATAGAATCTTTTAATTAAAAAAAAACAGGCACTTTGTGCCAGGCACTATTCCAGGTGTGGGGAAATACTATTGAACTAGACAAATGAGGGTCAGACCTTCATGGAACTTATATTCTTAAATTCTTACATTGCAAAGTATAAGCAAGTAAACTTAATCATTATAAGGTGATGTAGGTGGGTGGGAGAATACTTCGGAGTGATCAAAGCAGCTTTGTTTGAAGTCACATTTGAAGATCAGAGCAGGGAATGCACTTGCCAGTGCAAATTTCCAGGGCCTGAAAAAAGCTGGGGTATTCACTTGAAGGAAAACCACGAAGGCCGATGTGTTTGGGGAGTAGTGAGTGAAGATGAGAATGACTGGGTCCGATCACAGAACTAGGTAGTCAGAGGCCAGGTCGTGAAGGGCCTTGAAGGCCATGGTAAAGACTTTGGGTTCTGTCCTAGGTATTGAAAAACAATGAAAGGTTTTAAATCAGAAATTGTATTGATTTTCTTGTTTGAAAAATCACTCCACTTACCTTAGAAAAAATATTGTAGGTGTCAAGGGTGAATGCAGTGTCACTTAAATAGGCTATTGCAGTCAGGTAATGGAGGTTGGGATGAGGGTAGTAACAGTAATTATGGGAAATCAGTAGGTTACAAATCCATGTCGAAGGAATTTCTAATAAGCACTGCTGATGTATTACATCTGGGGAATGAAGAGAAAGAAGATAACAGAGTGTCTGGCTTTAGCAGTGGAGTGGACGAAGTACCATCTGCTGACATGAAGACTGGTAGAGGAACAGATTTTTACTGCTGGGGAAAGCAATCAAGACAATTTAAAATTCTACTTAGAACATATTTAAGTATGTTGTGCCTACTCAATAATTTGTAATTGAACTATATGATTTGATCTAAGGTTTATTTTAATCTGTGCAGGAATAAGCCATGTTATAACAAGGTGCCATACTATCTGGGAAATTAGACTAAATGATATGTATTTAAAGTTTAAGTTCATTAAGGAAGTTAGTGTTTCTGTTAATATAATAGCTACCACTTATGGAGGGGTTTTTATTGTTTGAACCATATGAAATTATGGATACTGACAAGTTTGAAGTTGAAAATTGCAATTCCATATGATTCATCCCAATATATAGGGTCCAGCAGAAGTAAGGCCTGCTTGAGTGTGGTTGGTAAGGTAATAATATGGGTGTAATAATTTATAGTTTTAATTTGAACATTTCACCTGAAATGTCATATAGTGTTCTTGAGTGTGATAGTGTTATGTTACAGAATTACATGCTTATGATTTTGTAATAAAAGATTTTGTAATAAAAAAGGGGGCATTATATGGATGGAGCTGGAAAGTATTATGCTAAGCGAAATAAGCCAGGCAGTGAAAGATAAATACCATATGATCTCGCCTTTAACAGGAACCTAAACAACAAAACAAAGAAACAAGCAAAATATAGCCAAAGACACTGAAATAGAGGACAGGCTGACAGTGATCAGAGGGAGGAGGGGAGGGAATTTCAGGGGAACTTCAGGGGAGAATGGGAAGGGTTTACAGGAACAAATATAAAGGACACATGGAC